>JAVJAQ010000390.1:600000-818058 GCA_032362365.1 Zygogramma bicolorata | reverse complement strand
TCGTACAATAGGTATGAAACCCATCGATGTGAAGACAACAACAAAAATAAAATTCAAAGGTGTCAAAGGAATGAAGAGAATGAGTGCACATAACATCCTCAAGAAACAAAAGACACCTAAATTTCGAATTAATGACATTGTACGTATAAGTAAGTACAAGAATATTTTCGAAAAAGGTTACACTGCCAATTTTACAACAGAACTATTTAAAATTGTTAAAATTAATCAAACACACCCCATAACGTATATGATTGAAGACATGGATGGGAGTCCGATTAAAGGATGTTTTTATGAAGAAGAATTATTGAAAACACAAAATCCTGATGTATACCTAGTTGAGAAAGTATTGAGAAGAAAAGGAAATAAACTATATGTCAAGTGGTTAGGCCTTACTAGTGAACACAATTCGTGGATAGACAACAGTGCCGTGGTTTAATATTTTAATTAAATTGTATAATCATTAATAAACTATAGAAAATATACACTCGGTTTTTTTATTTCAAACACGATTAAACTGTTTTACCCCTTATTTCCCATATAGATGATGTCATAACATAAAGTATGGTCGACTCTTGAAGTTCTCCATATCTGCTTGAATATGTAGTTGATACCCTACCAAATTCTACATTATGTTTGGTGATGGTGAAATGAAAAACTTAAACAATCATTTGTAACATTTCATTTGACATTGTACTGTGAGACATTATAAATCATTTTTCTATAGCAATAGAAGGAATCAGCATCCGTAGTCTGTCCGACGATTCATCCCAACGTTCTGGATGTTTTTTCTCCAATGTCACAACTCTTCCTTCTAGACCATCATATTTTTGAGACATTGTGGCTGTAGCAGCTGATATTTTATCAACATTACCCTTCAGATTATTGTATTTGCGAGTCAATATGACTCTCGACTCTGCTATTTTATCATCGAAGGCTTGGCGAGCATCACGTGAAACATTACCAATTGTGGCATTTATTGCAGCCTGTAGAGCTGTAAGGGTAAGTGCTTTTGTTTCCTCGATTTTTTCATCGATATAAGATCGAGTTACACAATCACTTTCATCTATTGGTTTACCAGCATTTTTCAATCTTTTTCCCTGCATATCATACTGCCCATCAGATGAGAGCTTGTATCCTATACCTTGAGGTCCACGTGATGCATGAGCACCATATTTTCTTTTACGACCAAATTTGTCTATGGCTTTACCCATACTTCTTCTTCACACAAAGTTACTTTTATAATGACAATTTTAGGAAATAATTACCATATATATAACCATTTGAAGTTCGCTGATACATTTTTACAACAAAAAGGTCAAAAAGGTTTGTCCATCTTCCAAAAGACTGTTTTACTAAAAAACATGAAACAATATTTGAGTGATTCAAAATTGTGCACCAGGGTAAATATGAATTTTCCAGTTGTTTTAGTGAGAAGACAAACGTTTGAGTATTTTAAATGATATTATTCAGCTATTTCAGCTTCCAGTAGTGTTATTAGATAATCCAGTCTACTTTCAGGATCCATATTAAATTCATCAAACAAAGATTCAACCATCATATCACATATACGAATGTTTTCATTGGGGTCATTTTGATAAAACTCGATATCACTATGACCCCATGGAAGTGTATGTGTAGTATTTGGAATGATGAAACGTTTGTCGTCATTGAATGATAGGGCTACCTTATTTTTCATTTCCGTATACACATCATGTGAGATGCTCCTAAACGAATTCATCTTCCTAAATATTTTTCCTCCATTTTCAACTATTTTTTTGTAATCATCATAGCTCAATTGGTTCTTTATTACAGATCTTTTCACGCCCTTGGCCCTTTTCACCTCGCTTGCAACAGATTGTACATGGTATGCTTTGGCGCCTGTACCATAAAAACTTATTATAGGATCGTTGGGGAACTCATCTTTGAAATTACCCAAGACTGAATTTGTAACAGGTATACTGAATTTGTTATCTTTAGCATAATTTGATGTATCAAATCTGCATATATTGCTGTTAATAAAGTCATAGAAATTTTCGGTTTGCACTTTCAGAATTAGTGAATCCGTGTCAGTGTATAGAAGAGAGACGTTTTGACCAAATTCTCTTTTTATGAACCCATAATAAAAATCATACATTAAAGTCTTGGATAATTCCAAAACACTAAATCCCAAATACATCGGTTTATTGTAATGCACTCTTACTTTACTCAGTTGGATAGCAACAAAGTTTTCAGAAAAAATTGTACAATCTTTAAAGTTTGATTTAGCAATTAGAGCACCAGCCCCTAATTTTTTGCGAATATTTTCCCAATGTGTGGCAAACCTTATATCTATCCTATTGTCCACGTTTTCCATCGTCTTACCATAAACTGAATTGACCATTAATTTATAAAAATCTTTCTCAGACTTATTGGTTGAACTATTACGCATTTGGGTATTGAGATCGATGTAAGGTTTCATCCAACATGACTGTTTAAATCTCAGCACTCTATGCGTGTGCACTACAATCAAACCATTGTTGATTGCCTGTTTCAAGTTTGTATAGTGCACTATGTACTTCTGTTTATCACGCAAGTTTGGTATCAATTTCGGGATTTTACACTTGGAATTTGGTGGAATCATCCTTTCTACCAGAAATGGGAGATCAGCATGGTGATCATGCAACTCTTGTGGGTAATGAATATCGACTTCAAGGACATACCCATATGAATCATTGTCACCTACACCCATTAAATCTAAATTTGAGATTTCTTCTGGAGTTAACCATTTGAAATCGTGGGTAGGCAATGGCTGTGACATGCTGTGACCATAAAGATTAGTGGCATCTAAATATGAGATGAAAGATGATGGTTCATTAGGATTAAAATCGGGTAAAAACTTATTATTGGCTATATGCTTTCTTTCACTACATTGACTTATGCCTCCGCGTATCCCCTTTTTGAAAAAATGTATCATATCAATATCGGTAAGAAGTTCCAACTCGATATCTGTATATTTCAGCATTGCATCCCAACTAAGACCTGGCGCACTATAATACTGAGCTGGATCCAATTTATATGTATTTAAACATATCCTTCTGAAATTCTCAAATACATCACACAGCAACAGTACGTCAGATTTTAAATATAAGTCCGAATATTCCCCCAAGCTCTTACACTCGAATAAATTCCAAACATGTTTAGCTCTCAAGTAGTCTCTATCGGATACATGTTCTTCATTTAAGTTGTCGTAAAATTGATTTTTGGTGGGTAAAGTGCAAACATTCAATTTATCGATATTGTCAACAAAACTATAAGGAAAAATGCCCTTCTTTCTCATCAAATTGAATTTATCCAAATCGGGAAAATGTTTGGACATTTCTAAACATTGTTCATCAATTAAATTGGCCCCCAACTTCTCCAATGAACTAGACATAAACTTAAAACTATCAATGAATCTCATTTTCAAATAATGCTTCTTCGTTTCTCCTTTTTGATTTTGATAACTATGCGTATATACAGATTTAGTAAAAGAAACATACTTTTCCTTAGTTTGGGCTATTACCTCAACATTGTCTTCGCCGTCATATAATTCTTTTATGAACATGTGACAATCGTACCCACTCATGTTATGGCATAAAATAGGGATAAACTTGGGAATTTTGAAATTCAAGTTACATACAGAGTGTGCTGCTGGGAATCTTTTTTTCCCAGTGAGGTGACAATGATCTCGAACTTTAACATCCCCGTCTACAGAAGATTTTTCACATATACCACATATGGTGGCATTATTATACTCTTCTTCCTCTTGAGGGGTTTGTTTATGCATTGGTTTCACAAAGCGTAAATGTTGATGGTAAATATTTTTCAAGTCATCTTCGAGTCGCGTTGTGAACACCTTTGCCGCATCAGCACCTCTATATGTAACGAATTTGGACAAATTATCATCGAAAGAACATTTTATCAAATACGCAAAAGAATAGGGGTCATGTTTGAAAGTTTTATTCGTGTATGAGGATTCAGGATTCGGTTCACTAGTTTGAATGGGATTCAACACAGATTCAAAATCTGCATACACCACAAAGGGTACTTTCATTTGTCTTTCGAAATTTTCAAATGTAAGTTTATTACCAGCTACCATTTTACCATATTTATTGATTTTCAAATCAATTTCTGGTGTTGTTGTGTAAACATGATTACAATCATATAACTGATGGCGTAATAGTAATCGTTCCTTTGAAAAATATGCTAAACAACCATCACAAAAATATTTTTGCTTTTGATGAGATGATATTTGACTACTCACCAAACGTGAAAGATTTTTTATCCAACAATAGTGGCTATTTCCCACATCGTCTGTGATAAGCAACAAATTGATATGCCTTGTGAGTTTTCTCTGAGAATATCGTAATGGACCCACAACTTCATAAATGACTTTATTGTCTTTGAATTTTGATTCTAAACCATACACATTGACTGAAATATCATTCAAATTCTCAAACTGTTTGATATCGCGTAATTTAACTGGAAAATTCATACCCGTTAAATTCAAGACGGTGCTGAAGTGGGGGTATGAAGACACTAGCGAAGTATTATCATTGGCAGGAAATAATGCTGATGTTATGGCCCAAGCAAAGCAGTGTTGATCGTAATTCTTCACATTGACAACTGCCATCTTCCTCTCAATGAATAGTGGTAGCTTGATGTACGATGATCCTCCAAAGGGGGTATGCCTGTTTATGTTCACCTCCAGAAACAGGACTTTCTCACAACTCCATCCTGAAAAGATTCAATTGTTAGACCTATTATTTTTTGAAACAATCATTCTCCCACAAACCTGAATCACGTCCCTCAAATTCTGATGCTTGAGCAATTATACTGTCTCGGAAGGCATCAAATAATTCATTCAAATCAGTAGATAAATCAGCTATACGATTTTTTGAATTGAATGACTTGATATCCATCACTTCCTGGGTTTGGATAATGTAACTACCAAATGCCTCCATGTTGATCTTGACACTGTAGTGCAATTTGATGTTATTTTTCAATAAATCGACTACTTTACGTCTAATTTCACTAAAGAATGGAGCATACTCGCTATAAATGTTATCTGCGAATACCCTGTAGCTGGCTGTCCGACATCTCAATGCACTTTTAATAAGCTGTACTCCATCACTCAAATTGATACATGCATTCGATCTGTGTTTGAGCGTCCTATTGTGCGAGTTGATTTGAGAATGCGGAATAACCACATTACAGATACCACACGTATAAGGTGGTAATACTGGAATTTCTATCCGTTTTTTCGAATGACCAATCTGACGCACATCTTCGTGATTGTTTTGAACCCAACCACTACTACTAGTGGAAGCTTCATTGCCCACTTTCACACGTTTTCTTGCTGCCAACTCTCTTTGTTTCAAGTATAGATCTCCAAATAAAGATGCATTGTATGTCCGTTTTGTCGATGAATGTGTGGATGAGCAGCTGTCGCGTTGATGCCGAAGGCGATTGTCACTTCTTGTGAAAGATTTGCCACAAATACAGGGAAACATGTTTGCAAAGCAGAAACAAAAACTAACCACTCAACTGAGAAAACTGTGAGGGAATAGCTCCTCACTTGCCTTTTATATACTCTTTGAGAGGTGGGGGTATTTTGTTGGAAAAGGGGTGGGGTTATATTTCGAATGTAGCGCCCTCTGACACCCACCAACATGACCCCATAGCTTTTGCCTATCTTCAAACAGAGTGTTTTATTTAACTATCAATTACTCCAATACTGCAAAATAATAGTAAGTACAACTAGTTACATCTAATTACAAGTAAACCAGGTAATGAAAATATTCAATTACCCCAATTACCCTCCAATTACCTGTAATAACACTAAGTACATGTAATGACATGTAATTAGTGTTATTACACTGTAATTAGACTCTGATTACACCTCCTCAAATTATATCCAAAGTCGGCCTTCTATCACTACTCTAGATCAAATTTACATATTCGACCCGATTCGTAACTGTAATATTAAGAAGCAAAATTGACTGCCTATTTTGTCGGTTACGTATGGTATTTTCTATGACTTTTTCCGACGTTTCGCGAGCTACTCCATCTCCTTTTTCAATTGAAAATTTTCAAAGAGATTGGAATTATCGATAAGTGTCAAATTTTCTGACTCCTCAAAATAGTTTCTTCCTTGTTAGCGAAACGAGCGCCAAGTGCAAGAAATGATGAGGGCAATTGATCTCTAGAAAATGTCTCAGCTTTCACATTGAAAGTTCCAATCTCATCGTTTCCATATGAGATAATTCACATTGAGAAAAAAATTAAATACATTAAAAATAATCAAAAATCAAAAAGGAATTAAATGAGACATAAATCAACAAAATAATGCCAAGGTTCAAAATATTTCAGAAAAACTCAATACTAAATGAATGAAGCCGGCTTCATTACATAATTTTTCAAAAAAAATGTATATCATTTTCACAGTTTTAATTACTATATTTTTGTTTGGTAAAGCTTCATCATTTCATTTTGAACCATTCAGTTCATAGCAGGTTTAAAAAAAGTTGAATACTTTAGACAATAGACGTTCGAAACCGTTACTACTCCACTGTAAGGGGACACTAGGGATACTAGATCCCCGTTTGTCAGGGCGTATTAACTAAAAAAAATGTTTTACAATAATTGACAGTCTATATTATCACAAACGTTTATAAAAAATATTGATTTCGAACCAAAACATTTGGATAATTTAAAAATGAATTCAAACTCGTTGGGATCAGGCTTTCTTCAGAGACGTGTGCATATTCTTTGGATTATTTAATCTAGGGAGACCTAGTTCGATGAAATACAGCTGAAGTTGTCGCAACTCAGTAATCGCTTGGCTTATTTCAAGAAGATTTTTCGCTGTTTCACCCAACCCTTATTCATCCAAAATAATGAAAGATTTCATTTGAAAACTTAATGAAATGTTCATTACATTATTATTATTAAAAATAAATAAAAAAAAAAATATTTGGTATATTAAGTAGGTAGCTGAAAAGAATGCAAAGAAACACTGAAAACTTACACTATACTGCTTTCCAGCGGGATCGTTGGAAAGGAGATGTGCTGCATTTTGAGAAATGCTCTGGAACCATTTCTGAAGAGTGATCAATGAATACTGAACGAATTTCTGAATACTGAATACTGATCTTGACCGGTCACCGTACTAAGGCAACGGGCTTAGCGCGCATCCGTGCAAGTTTGCGAATTTGAATATTGTTTTATATTTCTATATCTTGTAATCGTATCAATTTTGATGTCTATGAACTTGCAATATCAAAAGATGGAATGGTGAATACTGGGTGTTTTTGTTCTAGAATATTGAGGTTGAGGTTGAAACGTATTTTAAATCATGCATTTGCTCAAATGGATTTTGAATTATTTAATGACGATTCTCCATATTCGACACAACTCCTCTCCAGCTTCCTGGGTGGTAACGATAAGAAAACGCCAAGATTGAAATTCAAATGAAACTTAAAACTTAATGAAAATAATATTTTCGGATGAAAAAACACATGGTATAAAATATGACAATGAAAATTGATTACAAATTACATACTCCATAAAAGTTTGAAAACTATATTGTCCAATTGATTATGCAACTATGAGTTCCCACACTAATATTGTCATAGTCCGGCACTGAACTTTGTCTTCGTGTCACCACCAATCTTTCCGCAGAGCTTTCCATGTACTGGTTCAAAGTAATTCCAATTGTAGAGAAGAAGAGTTTCGACTTGACATGACATGTTACATATATCTTTTGTGCATCTCTCGAGTAATTTTGAATGTGATGAGTAGGTGAATATTTAGCGGCATCATTCCTTCATTGAAAATTATTCGATTTTACACTTTCATATGTTTGTGTTTGACGTGTAGTGTAATCGAGTTGTTGGAGGACCTGGATTATAGAAATTCACTTCTTCGAGTGCTTTGGAATACTTCCGACATCATCATTTGTGTACTGGTGAGTTTTTCTGTGACAGCATTTATGAAAATAGCGTTTTTCCATAAATTTTTGTAAAATATTTCCTAGTTAGGCTGCCTGGGATTTGGATTATCCTCGTACTCAACGTCCTCAACGGTATGACAGTGATTCTGGATTGTTTTGGGTATTTGAACTATATATTCTTGTGTTATTGTCTGCCCACACATTAACTGTTTACCAGCTACCCAGGAAGCTGCTAAAGCAACAACTTAAGTATGTGTTTCTGATTGAAAATGGCACTAGTGACAGTGACTGCAATATTCATGAAGTCCATTCATCTCAACCATGGTGATTGAAGTTCATGTTTCCCTAGGCTAGGTCCTCACGCTCTCTCTGGTACACTCTGCTGAATGTACTTCGGATTGGAAAACCGCAACAGGATGATGGAGTAATGACTGGCTCGTAGTGCCTTGGAGTGTGGTGGTGTCTCGATTGCATGAAACAAGAAGAAAAAACGGCAGTAAGTTCTTTCATGAAATTTTTATATTCCTATAGCTAGGTTATTTTACTAAAACATCTCGAGAATGAAAAAGGAATCAGATGCTGCAATGTATAGTTAACAATCTTATAAATGAATGACAGTATAATCTAACTGGTAGAGTACATTTAATATACATTTGCATACATTCAGCTGATTCGACAATAAATAGTAGATAACTTACAAACTTTCTCTTTCAACTTTAGAGCAAACTCGTTGATTTATGCTCGAACATACTTTCACAGTTTATTGGTTCCTTATGACACGCCCAATATTTATATTCAGTACTTTCTTACAATTTCACTGATTCTTTACACTATTTGTCTTCTGCCTATTCAATAAGTGTCACCCAATGTGATATGAATTTCAATGAATGATAGAAAATTGAAAAAAATGTTATTAGAAATATCTATCGGAAACAATTACTTTCCTGGCTAGTACCAACGACGAATATTGAATTATATCTGATAAATATTTCTTGGAAACGACATGTGAATTGCATCTCCCAGATTTTGCATATATCATTATTACTATTGTTTTTTTTTCACTTCTCATAATTAACATGACGTAGTAACTCTCTACATCTTGAAAAACATCTGTCTTCTTTCGAGACAGCTTTCTCTGTCGTACTTTCTACAACATTGTTCCTGTTTTGCTATTGCAGTTTACTGTATGTATGCTATTCTGTCTTTCTGAGATGCTATTCTTTTCCACACAAAATGAAAACAAAACTATTATAAATGTAAATGAAAAGTTGATAGCGTTCATTTCCCAATTTTTTCCATGAATATCCATTGCAATGAAACGTTTTTTGAACTGAATGGGTTACACGACCCCAGCAAAAATTTATTCTTTGAAGAAAAGTTGGGCACTTGTATAAATGAAACTGATTCTTTGACTTTCCATTAACATCATCAAAATCATCATTCTAACCATCATACTAATCATTACATATATCTCATATTTTCAATCTCTCAAACTCATTATTCATCTCATGAATATCAATATTTATAATGATTCATATGCTGAGGTTGCAACTTTGCTCCGGTCACCGTACTAAGGCGAGGTGCCTAGTGCGCATCCGTGCAAGTTTGCGAATTTGACTATTGTTTTATATTTCTATACTTATCCAGTAATCGTATCAATTCTGATGTCTATGAACTTGGAATATTAAAATATGGAATTGTGAATACTGGGTGTTTTTGTTCTATTTGTTGTATTTACCTAAATGGGTTGTGAAATATGTAATGAAAATTCTCCACATTTGACAATATTATAGTTCATCTTCCCAAAACTACATTATCGATTTCTATTCAGTCCAAATCCTCGAAATATCCCAAGAATTCAATGAATATCTCGGGAATTTCAAGCAACTGACAAGTTAAAAATATTTCCTAAAATAGTTCTTTCGAGTAATATAATAATGTTCGACTATTATGCTGGAGTTATAATCAAGAACTAATGAACATATGTGTTGACGAGCCAAGTCAGGTAGCACAGGATGAAAAAG
Organism: Zygogramma bicolorata; assembly: GCA_032362365.1. NCBI lineage: Eukaryota > Metazoa > Arthropoda > Insecta > Coleoptera > Chrysomelidae > Zygogramma > Zygogramma bicolorata. The sequence continues at coordinate 808,062 of JAVJAQ010000390.1, read as the reverse complement.
ATAAGGGACATATTCTAAAAATGGACATCAATGTATATTCATTAGTAGAACTTATGCCAAAATATGTAATACTAAATGAGTGGGATTGTTTTTTTTATGATTTTCATATTCAATTAACATTTCAGCTTCAATAATTCGAAACGAGATTCAAAGACCTGAATCAGGAACATTATTGGAAGATATGGAAAAATCATTATCAAATGATTCCTTATCAAAAGTATTAACCCTTCCAGAAAAGGTTAATGATGATGGGTCCGAAGATGACTTTGATATCTCACGTTGCATGACGCAAAACTCATTGGGAGGCCATACGAAAGAACTTCCAGGGTATATTCTTCCTTCTTGGATTCATACTAGAGAAACTTCTTCGTTTTTGCGAAAACGAAAACTGTGGAGAAGAAATGTAGTAATGCAATCCATGGGTTCGGTTGACATAGTTCATGCCACATTTACCAAGAAAAAACTTCGCAGAGAAACTAGAGTATGTGGTAACAAACGGTGGAACCTTTCGGAAGATCGCCAACAGCCATTTTCAGAAGAGCTTGTTCAGTCCAGGAAATACAATACGACAAGAGCTTCTGCTTTTGCTGAAAAATATGAAAATCAATCAGATACTTCGGCAACGGAATATAAAGAATCATATCAGCTTCTAGGACATCGGGAAATCTAAGTCGATACAAGGCAAAGGTGAGGATTTCTAACGTGAATCCAATGCACAGATTACAGTTGAACGAAGTCAAAGAGAAAGCCATGACGGTGAGAAATCGAATAAAATTTGAGGCATGCAAGAAAAACTGCTGGAGTCTCCCAAAAATCAGATGAAACGAAAGAGGCCCTTTCATCCAAAATATCTATCTGTAAGAAAAGAATGAGAAGGAAACCCGAATCTAATGAATCGAAGATTCTTGAGCTTTGTCGTGTGGCAAACCAAAAAACTGCCTGAAATGAAATAAATGAGAAAAGACTCCCAAAACTCAAGACGATCCTCGAAACGAGATGAACACAACCAATCCTTCAACAAAGCATCAGTGAATGCACTAAGAAGTATTCAACTCTCTATTCGAATTGAATTTTTTTTCAAAAATTCCAGCCGAGTATCTGTTTAGCAAATATATGCGATTCCATCGTACACATCTGACGGTATTGAAAAGGAGAGAAACGCCCAGTATGTGGAATCGACGACTCATGAACACAGTGTTTCTTTAATCAAGATTGTAGAACCTACGTGAACAGGGTATGTGTTAGAGGAGAGCAGATACTGGGAACACGTGGTACTTTTCAAAAGAATTCAGCCTAATATACTGAGTCAGCCGCATCTTCTCCGAAGAAACTGTTGATGGCCTTCGATACTGAAGGAAATGCTGGAATTGGCATTTGTATCTCATGATCAGATCCGTTAAGCAAATATATGCGATTCCATCAAACACATCTGCAGGTATTGAAAAGGAGAGGAACGCCCAGTATATGGAATCGACGGCTTCTGAACCAAGTGTTTCTCAAATCAAGATTGAAGAACCTGCGTCAACAAAGTCATGTGTAAGAGGAGAGCGTGGTTCTCTCAACCAAATTCAGCTGAATATACTGAGTCTGCCGCATCTTCGAAGAAACGGTTGATGGCCTTTGATACTGAAGGAAGTATTGGAATTGGCATCTGTATCTCAGGATCAGATCAACTGAAAGTTGTTATTACGTCCAAAATTTCCGAAGGTACAGAAGAAAAAGATAGAGATGCTCAATTTCTGAAAACCAGGAATCTTCAATCGAGTTGGTGAATCTTGTCCACAATTTTTTTCCAATGAAAGGTGAGTAGGATAATTTCGCGAAGTTATAGAGAGTCAAATCTGGGATTACATCAAAATCCTGTAAGAATACATTGGTTTTAAATGAATCGAAGAGTTGCTGATGATGTTCCTAGGCTGTCATTTCTCAATATTGCATTATGACTCCTGACTCTATAGCGTTAACGATCGTTGTTTCTTTCTCCGAATGGACAAGATGCTATCTACGAGGACTCATCCCTTGACATTAAACAAATCAACTATGCAGATAACCTCACATCAAATTCAAACTCATTGAAGGAAGTGATGGAAACTATGAAAACAATCAAGGAAGGGAAATTCATTTATGAAAAACTGTGGAGGAGAAAGAATATATTCTAATTGAAAAAGAAACAAATATTCAATTTTAACACGCGTAAAGAAAAAACAAGAAAATTACGATCTGATCATTTCCCATATTGTGGATGGATTCACTACATAAAATCGAAGCGGATATTGCAGAAACATGACAGGATAATGAAACATATAAATCTTAGAAAGTTTCACATTTCACCAAGAGCAGTCCAGCATACAAGTCAAACCCAGAAAGATTTCATAATTAATATGGATATAATATATGGATGAAAAACAGGAAGTACCTATGGATTCATTGAGATGCGTTTAAAATGGTAACATTGAAATAAAATGTAGAGAGGATGATTCTTTAGAATTGAAAAGGAAAGTGAAATTAAAATGCATTTTCAATATGATATTTCGACAAGGGAATTAAAAAAATTCAAGATTATTATAACTGGACTTCATTTAGACAAAGAAACGAATACCCAAGACTCCCAAAAGAATATTGGAAGAACCAGTATCCGTTAAGCAAATATATGCGATTCCATCAAACACATCTGCAGGTATTGAAAACGAGAGGAACGCCCAGTATGTGGAATCGACGACTTATGAACACAGTGTTTCTCAAATCAAGATTGTAGAACCTACGTCAACAGGGTCATGTGTTAGAGGAGAGCAGATACTGTTTAAACGAATTTATTTTAATATACTGAGTCAGCCGGTTGATGGCCTTTGATACTGAAGGAAATGCTGGAATTGGCATTTGTGTCTCAGGGTCAGTTCAACTGAAAGATGTTATTACGTCCAAAATTTTCGAAGGTACAGGAAAAAAGAATAGAGATGCTTAACTTCCAAAAACCAGGAATCTTCAATCGAGTTATGGTCAACTGTTAGGATATCGAAAAGTTAAAAAAGGAAAGAGGCAACCTAGAATGTGAAACTCACATATATTGTTCCCCAAGTTGAAACAACACGAGTAGATACAAACCTTTCAGAAATTTCGGTACCCCGTGATTCCTCGAAAAAACGGCTGAAGATCGCAAACCAGACAGAATCAGTTGATTTGCAAACACCTTTGAGATCTGAAAGTCAGCAAGATCATTCCGATGCAATTCGCGAAGTTTCATGGGCAACAGAGCTGATAAATCTGGGTATGCTAGATCCTCTTGATGAATCTTGTCCACATTTTTTTTCGATGAAATGTGAGTAAGATAAGTTTGCGCTGTCATAGAGAGTAAAATATAGGAAAAGATCAAAATTCTGCGAGAATAAAACGGTCTCAAATGAATCGGAGAGTTGCTGATTATGTTCCTAGGCTGTCATTGACGATCTTTGTTTCGTTCTCCGAATGGACAAGATGCTATGTACCGCCGAGGAATCATCCCCTGACATTGAACAAATCAACTATGCAGTTATCCCCAGATTTAATTCTAACTCATTGAAGGAAGTGATGGAAACTATAAAAACAATAAAGGAAGGGAAATTCATTTATGGAAAACTGTGGAGGAGAAAGAATAAATTCTAATTAGAAAATAAAGAAATATTCAATTTTCAACACGTGTAAAGAAAAAACAATAAGAAAATTACGAACTGATAATTTTCCATATTGTGGATGGCTCCGTAACGAAATAGCGATTTCGAAAATAGCACCTCTAAAAATAGCGATAATTAAAGAGCGACGCGAAAAATTACCGCGAAAAAAAAAGAGAGATGCGACAAAATAGCGCGGGATGAAATAGCCTTACGTCAAAATGAGTACCAGACACGTTTCTGCGACGAAATAGCGACTCATTACTGAAGTAACGAATCGTTTATTGAAAAATCATTCAATATCGTAAACTGTCACCGAAAATGAGTTTACTTAAATCCCAAAAGGGTGGAATTATTCTATATCACGATGATACAAGAAAAGGATGCAAGGGCCGACTTATGTTAGCGATCACGGGAAAAAGCCAACGTCCGAACTCCACTTCGTATCCTGCTGAAGAAGAAGTTTGATTTTCATAAGCAGAGTATACGCAAATTATCAGAAACGCAAGATACCCCTAGATCAATAATCCAAACAAGCATGAGCAAGGTTTCCGAAGAGGCTGCCATCCGTCTGCCTAATTATGAAGCGTCAAGGATCCAGCGTCAGAGAAAGAAGAGAGTGATATCTTCAATATCGTTCAGCAGTATATGGGATATAGAAATTAATGAAGAAATAAGGAAAACTGAAAAAGGAGGGGAGTTTCTTCTTTATGATTCGAAGGAGGAGAATTACTCGAGTTTTGATATTTGGGACTCAAACTTGGATATCATGAAAGAATTTCCACATTGGGCCATGGAACATTCAAAACGTGTCATTCCCTCCTCCAACAACTATTTATCTCCACGTGATAATCGAAGGTAAATCCATTCCTATGGTATTTTCCATCATGTCAAATAAGACTAAAGATGCTTATAGAGAAAGTTCTCGGAAAATGCTTGAAGTTGGAACCAAATCTAAATCCCAAAAGCATATTGATTGATTTTGAACAGGCTTCAATTTGTGCAGTGAAAGGAATCCCAAACTGTAGATTCGTTGGGTGTTTTTTCAACTTCACACAGAACTTGTGGCGCAGAATACAAGAAAATCAACTGGTTCAGCTATATGAAAATAACGATTTCATGAGATTGCAATGTAAAATGCTTCTCGCTCTCAATTATGTTACAGAAAAGGTGGCAAAATTCGCTTACGAAATAAAAACTGAAAAATTTATGTCTGATCTACAACCCCTAGAAGATTATTTGGAGAATAATTATGTTGGAAGAAGGACCAATAACGTTGAACCAAGATTTCCCATAATTAATTGGAATATGTTCGAGAGAATCAAGAGTGATATGCCAAGAACCAACAATTCACTTGAAGCTTGGCATAATTCGTTCCAGAAAACGATTGATTTGTCAACATCCACATATATTCTAACTGTTGAACAGTGGAAAAACGAATATATATCTTCGATATATATCTGGCAAGGTATCGTGCTGGAGTAAAAGGAAAGCATAACCCCAAGAATAAATATGTGCAGCTGAAAAATAGGCTACTGACGATAGTATCCGAGTACGAATTTTGTAGTTTAAAAAAATATTAAAAGTCTGTTGTCAATAATTAAGGATTGTAGAATTGAAATATATAGGTTTTTGTTGTCAATAAATGATTACCTGAAATATTCATTTGTTGTTTTTAGATTCGCATTTTTTCTAATGAGATTTTTCTGTTCAATCATTTCTCTTCTTTCCTATTATTTCTGAACGCTTTTTTGTCGCACGCTATCATGTCGAGGCGCTTTTCTGTTTCACGCTATCATATCGAGGCGCTTTTCCGTCGCACGTTTTTGTTTGAAGCGCTATTTTTGAAATCGCTTTCTCGTTACGGAGCCATTGTGGATAGATACACTACATAAAATTAAAGCGGATATTGCAGAAACATGACAAGATAATGAAACATAAAATACTTATAAAAGTCGAACCCAGAAAGATTTTAGAATAAATGTGAATATTGAAAAACCGAAAGTATCTGTGGATTCATTGAGTTTCGTTTAAAATGGTGGCATCGAAATAAAATTTTGAAAATGATTCTTTAGCATTGAGAAGAGAAGTGAGGTTGAAAATGCATTCTCAATATGATATGTCGACAAGGAAATTAAAAAATTTCAAGATTATTATACCTGGATACCTTGATACTGGAAGAGTGCTGGGATTGGCATTCGTATCTCAGGATCAGATCAACTGAAAGTTGTTATTACGTCCAAAATTTCTGTAAGTACAGGAGGAAGAATAGAGATGCTCAATTTCTGAAAACCAAGAATCTTCAATCGAGTTCTGGTCAAGTGACGATACAGGAGTCCTTGACAGAAAACTGTGAAAATATACAAAAATTTGAGAATGCTATAAAAATTAATGAAAAACCCGTTGAAATATCGAAAAGCTACAAAAAAAGAGGCAACCTAGAATGTGGAATTCACACATATTGTTGCCCAAGTTGAAACAGCACTGGTAGATACAAACCTTTCAGAAATTTTGGTACCCCATGATTTCTCGAAAAAATGGCTGAAGATCGCAAACCAGACAGACTCAGTTGATTTGCAAACCACTGAGATCTGAAAGTCAGCAAGCTCATTCCGATGCAATTCGCGAAGTTTCATAGGCAACAGAGCAGATAAATCTGGGTATGCTAGATCCTCTTGGTGAATCTTGCTTACAATTTTTTTCTAATGAAAGTTGAGTAGGATAATTTTTCGCTGTCATAGATACTTAAATCTGGGATTACATCAAAATCCTGTAAGAATACAACGGTCTTAAATGAATCAAAGAGCTGCTGATGATATTCCTAGGATGTTGTTTCTCAATTATTATGACTTTTGAATCTATAGCGGTAACGATCTTCGTTTTTTCCTCCGAATGGACAACATGCTATCTACCGCTGAGGAATCATCCCTTGACGTTGAGCAACTATGCAGATAACCTCACATCAAATTCTAACTCATTGAAGGAAGTGATGGAAACTATAAAAACAATAAGGGAAGGGAAATTCATTTATGGAAAACTGCGAAGGAGAAAGAATAACCTATTATCGAAAAAGAAATATTCAATTTTTAACAACCCGTTAAGCGAATATATGCAATTCCAACAAACACATCTGCAGGTATTGAGAAGAAGAGAAACGCCCAGTATGTGGAATCGACGACTTCTGAACACAGTGTTTCTCAAATCAAGATTGAAGAACCTACGTCAACAGGATCATGTGTTAGAGGAGAGCAGATACTGGGAACGCGTGGTACTTCTCAAACGATTTCAGCCTAATATACTGAAGGAAATGCTGGAATTGTCATTTGTATCTCAGGATCAGATCAACTGAAAGTTGTTGTTACTTCCAAAATTTCGGGAGGCACAGAAGAAAAGAATAGAGATGCTCTATTTCCGAAAACCAGGAATCTTCAATCAAGTTATGGTCAACTGACGATACAGGAGTCCTTGACGGAACACTGTGAAAAGAAAAATTTGAGAATGCTATCAAAATTAATGAAGAACCCGTTGAAATATCGAAAGGTTAAAAAAGGAAAGAGGCAACCTGGAATGTGGAATTCACACATATTGTTCTCCAAGTTGAAACAACACGAGTAGATACAAACCTTCCACAGAAATTGCGGTACCCCATGATTCCTCTAAAAAACGGCTGAAGATCGCACACTAGACAGAATCAGTTAATTTGCAACCACCTCTGAGATCTGCAGGTCAGCAAACTCCGATGAAATTCGCAAAGTTTCATAAGCAACATAACTGATAAATCTGGGTACGCTAGATCCTCTTGGTGAATCTTGTCCACATTTTTCGATGAAATGTGAGTCGGATAATTTCGCGCTGTTATAAAGAGTAAAATCTAGGCAGACATCAAAATCCTGTCCCAAATGAATCGAAGAGTTGCTAGTGATGTTCCTAGGCTGTCATGTCTCGATATCGCATTATGACTTCTGACTCGATAGTGTTACCGATCTTCTTTTCTTTCTCCGAATGGACAAGATGCTATCTACCGCCGAGGACTCATCCCCTGACGTTAAACAAATCAACTATGCAGATAACCCCAGATCTGATTCTAACTCATTGAAGGAAGTGATGGAAACTATAAAAACAATCAAGGAAGGGAAATTCATTTATGGAAAACTGTGGAGGAGAAAGAATAAATTCTAATTAGAAAAGAAAGAAATATTCAATTTTCAACATGTGTAATGAAAAACAATAAGAAAATTACGATCTAATAATTTCCCATATTGTAGATGGATTCACTACGTAAAATCAAAGCGAATATTGCATGACCAGATGATGAAACATAAAAAACTTAGAAAGTTTCACATTTTACCAAAAACAGTCACAACTCAAACCCAGAAAGATTTTTAAATTAATATGAATATCGAAAAACTGAAATTATCTGTGGATTCACTGATATTCGTTTAAAATTGTGCCATCGAAATAATAAGTAGAGAGAATGATTCCTTAGAATTGAGAAGAGAAGTAAAATTAAAAATGCATTCTCAATATGATATTTGGACTAGGAAATTAAACAATTTCAAGATTATTATACCTGGACTTCATTCAGACAAAGAACAAAAATATACAAGACTGACAAAAGAATATCGGAAGAACCAGTATCTGTTGATCAAATATATGCGATTCCATCAAACACATCTGAAGTCTGAAGGTATTCCCTATTTTATTTGTATTTTTATTTATTCTTTCTCAGCAACAGGTTTCAATAGATTTAATAATACAGTGTGTCAATTTCAAAACCTTAAGCCAAAGTTTCACAATTATTGCTTCACCCTGTACAATTATTATTTATACCATTGGATAGCATTTTTTATAGTCTCTTCGATGATGTATCACACGTAGGGAATTGCAATTTAAACTTTTTTTGTTTTGGTGGGTGGTGCCTAGGTGGTTGAAGGGGGTGAGTTCTCTTTCATGTTACTTTAGTTCCTCCTCACTATCCTAGAAAATCATTCAAGCATTTTTCGATATCAGCTTTCTGATTGGTCTAACTTCGAATTTAGACCAATCAAAAAGCTATGGGATCGTCGCGTCGTACGATCGAATTTCGGATCTGTCTGAATCTAGCCTTAGTTGTGTCGATTAAGTTTGTATTTCTGCGACAGAAACCCATTCATCGGTACCTGGATAAAGCTTTATAACCGTACCAACTAGCACCGGTGTGAATTTGGCGGCCATTCCCAGCGGACAATTCCTCCGAGAATGCCCGAAGGCGCTGACCAGTGACGCGCCAGTAGAAAATCAATTCACATCTTCATGATATGTAAAGAATTCAATAAACAATAGCCATCTTTGATTATTCGATTATTTGGTGGTGGTGTTATAATTCGTTTGAAATACAAGCCTCGTATATACGACTTGTATATATATGAATGAAAAATTATTTTAGGAAGAAAAGGAACTGAAGCCCCCCTTATATTCGAGAACATAATAACATGGGTTGAAATTTACCCCCTGGTCCCCTATCGAAGTGAGATATATTGACAAAAAAGTAAACAGAGTATAAGAATTTCCTTGTTCGAAATGATTGTATTCACAAATCCAACGCCAGAAAGCTGTTTCGACCCACCAGGTCTCATCAGTGACACTTGGCTGGACTGTGTACACAAACATTTCTTCTCTGCTCAGTGCAGTAGGAGTTCGAGACTTCGTCACCCAGCAGATGGCGTTGTCCCTTGGAGATTTACACCATCCGAACCAGTTTCCGAGATTTACGATTTGGATCGAAACAAATGTCTGTCATTTGATTTGTGGATGCAGTCATTTCGAACAAGGAAATTCTGATACCTTGAAGGGTTGCAGCTTTATGTAAGTAGCGGCGGGTTATTTTTTGCTGCTTTGCCGTACGATAGCCCGCTGTAAAAGGTCTCCACTCCTTAGTGCAGTAGGAGTAAGATGTGATTTGGCCTTCGCCACTCCAGATTCAGTAGCTTCATTTGAGCTGTTGCTAGTAGAACTGTAGTGCCTACAGCCCCAAAACTAGCACAAGCTTCTTGTGACTGATGATGTGCCATTTCTGCCATACTCGTAGTATCGTAATCATCAGTGTGCAACCGAACATGATGACGCTTCTCATATATGAGGCATCTAGCTGTCGACTGAAAGTTTGAGTTGCGAAACTTTTGTAACTACAGGAAACTTTTTGAAGAAATAATAAAAAAATTGTTCTGAAATTGTTCGTTCTGTTAACTAGCTGACGAACGTGAAACCTCAGAAGTGTAAACTTGTGCGAGCAATGGATTACCGAGGCCTTACCTTTTTAGTGCGATTACCCAGCACGGTGGCCTGGCGAGGATTTGAACCACGGTCTTCCGCTTAAAAAGGTGGATGTGCTAACCTCTACACTACCGAGACCACCAGAAAGTGTCACAATATCTCAGCTTATGTGCACCTGCAATAAAATTTACATGAAATTTCTACTGAACTAGACCTAGATTTGGTAATACTATGGATAGTTGCGAACTTCGCTTTATAAGGCTTCAGTCAAACCTAGAACTATTCACAAAACTTTTCTCTTTAGAACTGGAAGCAACCGAACTTCATAAATTGCATGATAAATACGCCTGTTCTAATGACCTTACGCGAAATTCCAGGAATTTTCGTATGAAGAAAAACCTATACATTTCTCTTGGAAGATATCCAAGTCTTCTCGTGTTTCTACATCTATAGTCCGGAAGGGTACTGCAAGAACGCGAGCCGATCAGCGGTACGCATGAAACATATTTTTTCTAACACTTCTAAATGAATGCATTGTGCCTCAGCGTATTGGCCACATATACTTTGTGTATTTTTTTTAATATTTTTTTTCTCGAACCGTACCAATTTCGGCCCGCTTGGTTGTTGATTTGAAATCTTGTATTTATCGAATAGAACAAAATAATATTCCAGTACCTCGACGCAACCGGTGATAACATGGTGGCACGGGTTATTGAATGAATTATATAGTGTGCACGAACTGTACCCATTTCGACAAACATGAAACTTTAACCAAATGAAAATTTAGAATAGAAAAAAAATTAAGTGTTCCATTGATCTCGGTTCTATAAGCCTGGCAGGACGCTTAACATCTGGCAATTGCGACTTAAAATCTGTCAATTGACACATTCAATCTGTCAATTTCGGAAGTAGTTTACAAGTCTTTCTGCTTCCCACTGAATTTCAGTACTTGTAGAACCGGCACCCGACGAATACCTGTATTCCCTTGAAAACCACTTGACCTCGAAGTTGGAACAGTATCCAATAAGTACTCTCAGTTTACCAATTTTCTGGTTCAAGAAGGCTATAGTGTCCAAATAATGATTTTGAACATACACCACTCTCATACTTAATAATCATGAGTTTGATTTTCGACTACCATTAATCTTGAATGAGCGGCAAGAAACTCATTCCAATATTCTTCTAGAAGGTTCAAACGAGTCTCTAAATATTGAATAAAGCAAATATTCATGGGTATGCTTGAAGACTGGCTTTAAATCAAATATTCTAAAAATGAACAATTTGTTCAGGCCAGCCTCAACTCACCTACACTGTAGGTTGACGGACTGACACCTATTAGAAAACAACTACTCCCCTGGCTAATACCACGAAGGGCATTTGATTACATCCAACAGGTGTTAGTGCGGGATTCTTCACAGAAGAAATTTCACATATGCTCTTGGCGATACAACTACCAGAATTGATTTTCAATTATTAGGACGGGACACACTTGCAGACCGGTTTCGGGCTATTTGGCCTCTCGTCAGTGCAAGGCAGTGCCATCATCAACATAAGTCGATGACTTCCCACAATTAAAAATCATATTCGTTTCGGTCATATTCGGTATCAGCCAGGGGAGTAGTTGTTTTCTAATAGGTGTTAGTCCGTCAACCTACAGTGTAGGTGAGTTGAGGCTGGCCTGAACAAATTGTTCATTTTTAAAATATTTGATTTAAAGCCAGTTTTCGAGCATCCCCATGAATATTTGTTTTATTCGTATTTTCCTTGTACTAGGAATTGGGGCCATGCGGATATGCTGTTGGTTAGTACCTAGTCTACAAGCAGATCGCGCAGCAACGGCTATTTTGCTAGTTGTTTGTATCAGCCTAGGTCTAGGGAAGATACTCTACTCGAATATGATTTTTAATTATGGGAAGTCATCGACTTATGTTGATGATGGCACTGCCTTGCACTGACGAGAAGCCAAATAGCCCGAAACCGGTCTGCAAGTGGGTCCCGTCCCAATAATTGAAAATCAATTCTGGTAGTTGTATCGCCAAGAGCATATGTGGAATTTCTTCTGTGAAGAATCCCGCACTAACACCTGTTGGATGTAATCCATTGCCCTTCGTGGTATCAGCCAGGGGAGTAGTTGTTTTCTGATAGGTGTTAGTCCGTCAACCTACAGTGTAGCTGAGTTGAGGCTGGCCTGAACAAATTGTTCATTTTTAGAATATTTGCTCTAAATATTGTCTCTTCCTGAACTCGATTAAGGGTATTTTTGCTAAAATTGACTATCAGTTTCGCTCGGTTGATTTGTTCGACAGTTCGACATCATAAATTGTCTAAAGTCACTTTTCAAAACACGAAAAGGAACACTCAACTCAGAAGTTGACAGAATGTCCATCAGCAACGCAAAAAAGTTTATCAACAAAATGATTTTTTTTACCTTCGCCCTGATGAATATCTTTGGCGGGAATCGGTTGGATTCTTGCAGTCTCTCATCCAAAAAAAGGGATGGTCGACAATGAAGCATCTGTTCAACAACAAATTTCACACCACTTTTTTTAGTTCGTGGCCACTAAACAAAATGCACACACCGACAATAGTTTTCAAAGTCGATGTACCCTCAATAGGTTCACAGCATTAGTGTTTATCAATGCGAATTCTAGGAATTTCTTCTCCCATGAAGAAACGTTCAGACAATTATGAATGTTCGCGACATCTGCCTGTCAATTTATTTTAACACAATCTTGAGATTACCAAGAATCGGAGTCTCAAACTTCACTCGACCACGCTGTGCTACCAAAAATATTTGTGAATATTTCAAATGAAAGCCAATCTGGTGCAGGAAATCTTATGCAGTTGCATCTTACCTTGTACCTATCTTGATCTGCATCAAATAGTGGTAACGACCTTGAACTGAAACACTTCGTACTGTTAGGAGTTCCTTATTACAGAGCGCCTCCTTAATAATGGAACCTCCAGTATAAGCCAGCCGTGTGTCATGCATCGTGATAATGACGGATTTTTACAAGAATGAAAACGTCTTGCTGGGAAGCGGGAGATAAATACAAATCGAAGTGGGGTTTTTATTGAGATGGTAACTGAGGATTTTGGCTGGTGATCGGCAGCATTTTTCGGAATCGGAATTGTTTGTGGATAATAATTATAATTTTGTTGTTATATATATATATATCTGTATATGTATGTGTATTAATTGATTGGTGTTGAAGTGTTTCTACAATTGGCGTAAAAGGTAGGAGCTATTATTTGTTCGAAATTATTTTTGAATGTGTTTTCTTTTACTTGTTGATTATTAGGATTAAAGAATTCGTTCAATTGGGGCAACCGCATACATTTCGAGTAAGTGGTGATTGCTTCTATGATAAGTTTTCTGCCAAGTACTATTTATATAATATTTGATGGTAATTGTATTGAAATCTAAACTCGAAGGTAATGTTTGGAAGTAAGGTGTTTTCAGTCAGGGATTTTTGGTTGTACATAAGTGGGCACGTAAAAAAAAGGGTTAATTATATGTATAGTTTATCCATTGAGAATGAAGAGACTTGTAACGTACCTGTGTGTGAAGTGTGAAGTTACATGTCATTCGGTGTTTTGCAACGTGCCTGTGTGAGAAGTTGCATATCACCGTTGCTTCAATTTCAGTTCGACTATATGTAACGTACCTGTGTGAGAAATTACCTGTCGCCTGACTGATTTGAGTTTCTAGAAGCTTGCAACGTACGTGCCTGTGTGAGAAGTTGCCTGCTCCTGGAAATGTTTGGTAGCTTGGGACTGTAACGGGGAGAATCTATTTTACTGACTGAGGGATTTCTTGCGGAATGGGTAGTAAATGGTTAATTTTTTATCTCAAATTGCATATTTGAATCGGAAAGAGAAGAAAAAATATGCTCATAGAGTTTTTTTCCCGAAAAAACCCCCCTTGACCCCACTTTACTCTTGTGATTTTTCGAATAAATTTGCGGAATGGGTAGTAAATGTTATTTTTTTTTCCTCAAATTGCATATTTGAATCGAAAAGACAACAACAAATATGCCCATAGAACTTTTTTCCCGAAAAAACCCCCCTTGACCCCACTTTACTCTTGTGATTTTTCGAATAAATTTGCGGAATGGGTAGTAAATGTTATTTTTTTTTCCTCAAATTGCATATTTGAATCGAAAAGAGAACAACAAATATGCTCATAGAGTTTTTTTCACGAAAAAACCCCCCTTGACCCCACTTTACTCCTGTGATTTTTCGAATAAATTTGCGGAATGGGTAGTAAATGTTATTTTTTTTCCCTCAAATTGCATATTTGAATCGAAAAGAGAACAACAAATATGCACATAGAATTTTTTTCCCGAAAAAACCCCCCTTGACCCCACTTTACTCTTGTGATTTTTCGAATAAATTTGCGGAATGGGTAGTAAATGTTATTTTTTTTTCCTCAAATTGCATATTTGAATCGAAAAGAGAACAACAAATATGCTCATAGAGTTTTTTTCCCGAAAAAAACCCCCTTGACCCCACTTTACTCTTGTGATTTTTCGAATAAATTTGCGGAATGGGTAGTAAATGTTATTTTTTTTCCTCAAATTGCATATTTGAATCGAAAAGAGAACAACAAATATGCACATAGAATTTTTTTCCCGAAAAAACCCCCCTTGACCCCACTTTACTCTTGTGATTTTTCGAATAAATTTGCGGAATGGGTAGTAAATGTTATTTTTTTTTCCTCAAATTGCATATTTGAATCGAAAAGAGAACAACAAATATGCACATAGAATTTTTTTCCCGAAAAAACCCCCCTTGACCACACTTTACTCTTGTGATTTTTCGAATAAATTTGCGGAATGGGTAGTAAATGTTATTTTTTTTTCCTCAAATTGCATATTTGAATCGAAAAGAGAACAACAAATATGCTCATACAATTTTTTTCCCGAAAAAACCCCCCTTGACCCCACTTTACTCTTGTGATTTTTCGAATAAATTTGCGGAATGGGTAGTAAATGTTATTTTTTTTTTCTCAAATTGCATATTTGAATCGAAAAGAGAACAACAAATATGCACATAGAATTTTTTTCCCGAAAAAAACCCCCTTGACCCCACTTTACTCTTGTGATTTTTCGAATAAATTTGCGGAATGGGTAGTAAATGTTATTTTTTTTCCTCAAATTGCATATTTGAATCAAAAAGAGAACAACAAATATGCACATAGAATTTTTTTCCCGAAAAAAACCCCCTTGACCCCACTTTACTCTTGTGATTTTTCGAATAAATTTGCGGAATGGGTAGTAAATGTTATTTTTTTTTCCTCAAATTGCATATTTGAATCGAAAAGAGAACAACAAATATGCTCATACAATTTTTTTCCCGAAAAAACCCCCCTTGACCCCACTTTACTCTTGTGATTTTTCGAATAAATTTGCGGAATGGGTAGTGAATGTTATTTTTTTTTCCTCAAATTGCATATTTGAATCGAAAAGAGAACAACAAATATGCACATAAAATTTTTTTCCCGAAAAAACCCTCCTTGACCCCACTTTACTCTTGTGATTTTTCGAATAAATTTGCGGAATGGGTAGTAAATGTTATTTTTTCTCCTCAAATTGCATATTTGAATCGAAAAGAGAACAACAAATATGCACATAGAATTTTTTTCCCGAAAAAAACCCCCTTGACCCCACTTTACTCTTGTGATTTTTCGAATAAATTTGCGGAATGGGTAGTAAATGTTATTTTTTTTTTCCTCAAATTGCATATTTGAATCGAAAAGAGAACAACAAATATGCTCATACAATTTTTTTCCCGAAAAAATCCCCCTTGACCCCACTTTACTCTTGTGATTTTTCGAATAAATTTGCGGAATGGGTAGTAAATGTTATTTTTTTTCCTCAAATTGCATATTTGAATCGAAAAGAGAACAACAAATATGCACATAGAATTTTTTTCCCGAAAAAACCCCCCTTGACCCCACTTTACTCTTGTGATTTTTCGAATAAATTTGCGGAATGGGTAGTAAATGTTATTTTTTTTTCCTCAAATTGCATATTTGAATCGAAAAGAGAACAACAAATATGCTCATACAATTTTTTTCCCGAAGAAACCCCCCTTGACCCCACTTTACTCTTGTGATTTTTCGAATAAATTTGCGGAATATAGTACGAGAAATATTGAGAAAAAATTTGACAAGTGACGGCATATAATCGATGTATTCAAACCATTGGTTTCCAATGATAGTTCAAAAAAAAGTTGAGTTGATTTCTCTATAGTACGAGAAAAATTGAAAAAAAATTTGAAAAGTTGCAGCATATAATCGATGTATCCAAACCATTGGTTTCCAATGATAGTTTAAAAAAAGTTGAGTTGATTTCTCAATAGTACGAGAAATATTGAGAAAAAATTTGACAAATGACGGCATATAATCGATGTATTCAAACCATTGGTTTCCAATGATAGTTTAAAAACAAGTTGAGTCGATTTCTCAATAGTACGAGAAAAGATGAAAAAAAAAGTGACGGCATATACTCGGTGTATCCATATAAAAAGAGTGATCTAGGCTCATCGAGATCCACCCTATAGCTTGTTTGAGCTCCAGCTGCTCTTTTTTGGATTATCATTTGCCCGTTATATGGATAAATGTAGTTGATGACGTTGGTTTTTATGTACTTGATCAAAAATTATGTTAACAATGAAAAACGAATGAATTGTCAAATGTTTTTACTGGTGAGAAATAACAATAATTCAGTCGGTCATGGAACATAATATAAAAAATTGAAAAGTAATAACAAAAACAGACTATTAACTCCATAGAGGTATTGTTGAGTGAATCATTAATAAATAATAAAACAAAATACAATTGTTTGAAAGATATTCAAGTCGAATTCTTTCTCGAACACTTGAAACATTCAAAATATTTTGGCACCTTTGTTAGTCCTATACATCGTTTGTGGTACCAATGGCTACATTTCTCACATAGGACCATTTTCCCGAGCGCATTCGTACACTCATCCTGCAGTGCACATTTTGAAAGAGTGTTCTCATCCCAGTATGTGTCTACTGCCTGCTTAAGGAACTCAACTGTGCCTAGAGGATGCAGTTCACTATATATTTTTCTTATTTTTTTTATTTCACCGGAACCGTGTATGTCTTTCATACATTTCTTGTTATGAGAATTCTGGGTAGGCGGTAGAATAATTTTATCACTTCTCATAAAATTTTCAATTGTATTTCGAATCTTCTTTCTGTAAATTACCATGTCATCACTCACATGATATTTCAGAATATCATCATCACCATCGATTAAAATTTCCCCATAAAGGCATACATAGGTTCCACAGTCGTAGCCATTTGTTTGATGAGGAATATCTTTCGGAATGTGATGGGACCAATCATCGAAAGTTATATCAATTCCGTTCATAGAGCAACAATCTTGATAAGCACTGAACAAAAACTCAATTTCTTCAATAGGAACAGGGAATCCGATGAGACTGTTGAGATATAAAATCATCTTTGATTTCCGCATGACAACAATGAGACTACAGTGCTCATTTTTGATTATTGGAAACAGTATAATATCTTTACTGAAAATGGCAAATTTTGTGAAATAGATGATGGTATTTCGATAGGCTTCCTGCATTGCTGTATTATTCACTATAAATGACTCCACAGGAAATATCTGAACTGATTTCTTTGTATCTCTTTGGTTACATAGAATAGAAAAATATACATCGAAAATAGACTCCGTGAAGTATAAGTCTTGATCAGAACAATGCTTGTTTTTAATGGGAACAACAAACTCCAGTTCTGAAGGATAAATAATTCTACCGCCTATTATGAACTGCTTATTATTCGATAATTTTTTTTTAAAAGTAATATCAACATCTGATTGAGAAGATGCCGTTCCACTGGAGTCAATATCTATCTCATTATTCTCCTGTATGGTATCTAAAGATAAATTGAATTTTTCCCTAGAAAATTCACCATTTGCTAATGAGTGTCGGCTTGATTTTGGAGTAGATGTAACAATTCCACTTCGGAAAGGGGCGACGAAACGACGTTTTTACAACTCCAGCTGTTACTGTTGGAACTAACAGTGTAGTACCTTCTTCTTTACTTCCAATTCTTTTAATTATTGAATCTCCTGAAGCTTCCACAACGGTAAGTTTCTCCGGTCCATTTTTTTTTCCGGCCCTTTAATTGAAGAAGTGAATATTACATGAATTTACAGGTGAAGAATATTAAAAAACTCGATTTAAAATTCAAAAGGGAAATTCATTCAGGATTTCTCACATTTGTCCTTTCAAACCTTTAGCAAACTTTTGGTTGACTTTTTTACAAGTTCTGACAATGATTTGATCACTTTGTTCATGTGCAATAAATGATTTGATAAGAACTTCGTTTGAATAATCGATATTTGCATTCATTTTAGAAGATGATTCGAACACCGTTGATAACTATTTGTAAATTACTTATAAAAGTAACCGAAATGTTATAAGCTTGTTAATTCCACTGCTGTCCAAATCCACATTATAAAAAAAATTATGTTTCTAGAAGCTACTTCATTAAGAAAAATTGACGATTCAGATATAGGGTCATGATATATCATCTTGAAGCATTTTTCACCATCTTTCATTTATCGAGTAATATACAGGGGGTTTCGTTTGAAAAAAATAACTTTTGACCACTTTTATGCACAATGGAAATAATAGTAATTTTAGCACGCCCTGTATGTTATGGAGTCGATTTCTGGTTTTATTCAAATATTTTGAGTTTGTCCAAACTATCTTCAAAATATCAACTTTTCATGAATTGAGAGTAATGATGTACTTAAGTTCAATTTAGGCTATGTTTTGGACCATATTTAGCACAATTTATTTTTTATCTCGAAAACATCTAGAGATAGGTATAGGGCATTATTAACAAAAAAAGTATTGAAATAATAGCAATTCCAAAAATGTATTAATATAAGGGGTGTTCCTTTAAAAAAAATCAAGTTGCTAGGACTGTTCGACGGAAGTGGCAACGCCGCAATGCTGAAAATATTTTGGATCGATAGAACAGGTAAGGAAATGTGAGAGGTGAAATTTTCAGAAAAATCATGGGTTGCGTTTTCCACAAACGTCTAACCCACCATCGTCTGTGAGTCACGCTGTATACATTGATCCGAACGTTGTCGTTTGAGAGTAGAAAATGATTTCTCATCATAATACATTGTTTTGAAAAGCATGCATTATTTTCAAGAAAATCACCCTGAAATTGGATGAAATATATTTAGTCCTCGGTTTTTCGATTTATATTTTCTGAAATAATTACCTGTGACCTCGTTTCCTTCTAATGATAGTAGATAACTTGGCAGTTTTTTGGTCTTGTTCTTCATTACCCACGGCTAACCGGGCGGCTTTAATGTGATGACATCCTTTTTTGGCAGTACAAGTGCAAGACTCCTTTGGAAATAGAGTCGCAAGATATTTTTTACCACTTCCCGATTGGATGAGAAATACCTTTTCTTCAGCCAATAATTTGACTCTTCCTTCTAGCACCATCTGTTTTGCGATACTAAACTGCGTAAAAGGCATTTCATGGTCATCTGAAGGTTGAGACACTTTAAAATCTTTATTTTCGAAAACATATGGAATGTCCTCTAAGGGAAAATTTGGTTTAGGATATTCAACCGATATGTAATCTCTTCTCATATATCCATACTTGATATCTATATCATAACCCCCCAAACAACAGAGGCCTCTTATTATTTCCCTCCTATAATAGATATCAAGATGATACAACGACAAAATCAGTACTTGAGCTTCGACTTCTTTTCTGTTCACTAATCGCTTCAAAACTGAATTCACACTTTCAGCAGAATTTGCTGTTATTCCAGATCCTGAATTATACAGATTATATCTCTTCAGAATCCATTTTCCACTTTTTTTAATATCCGGATAGAGAAATTTACGGAAATATTTTTGGAATTCTGCCGACCAATGCATTGACATGGAGTCGCATTTATGTTCAAAATCATCATTATCTTCACTGTCGAGGAGATCAAAAATATGTGTACAGTATGTTCTCACATCTACTTCATCAACATTTTTTTGCTTTTTCAACCAGTATCCAACATCTCTGCGAATATGGTTCCAACAAAAAACATGTATGGATTTGATGAAATTTTTTTCAATAGCATTAACAATAGCAGTTTCCCTGTCTGTCACAATCGGTGTCCCATCAATGAATGAACAATTTGCTTTCACCCATGCGAAGAAACTGTTGTGAACTTCATTTGTCTTCTCATGGTGAATCATATATATCAGAGGTATAACTGGTTTTGGTGAAAATATTCCATTTTGGTAAGACAATATGGAAACATAGAAATCCCCTAAGTTGAATGTGGTATCGTAAAATAGAATACATTCGGATATGGATGAATCATGAAATAGCTTAATATTTTCATTATTGCAGAAAATCACCGAAAAATTTGGCAATAGTTCAAACTTTTTTATAAAATTATTCAATTCTTCATTCAGGATATATATTCCAATTATGTCATCAGATGAGATCAACTTTTTTTCTCTTTCCTTCAGAATACTGTTACTCACTTGTTTTCTGTTTCTTGGGAGTAGAACTGGCGTATGAGCAATATCAACATCCTCTAATAATAGTTTTTTGTAGATCTTCTCAGGGGCATCACTCAATTGTTGTTTCTGCTTTCTGAGTTGGGATTTTGCGGTCATTACGTGCTCTCTAAATTTTGAACATTTTCTGTTACCATGTGGTTTTGGGGAGCACTAAGGAATTGTACCGACATAATGTATGAGGGTTAAATTGGAATAGATGCTTTCATTAGAATTATACAACGTGTATGCTCTACGTTGAAATGACTTTCCGTAGTACGAAACATAATAATGACAATACAGTTTCGGGTTACACTGGGGTATCGATTTCAATCCATTATCCCTCCATCTATACTGGTCCGACTTCCAATCTTCGATATTCTTGCTCTGAATGATATATATTCCACCAGGCTTAGGTTTCACTGGAGGAAGGGAAGCACATTCCTCTGAATTAACTGTGGTGAGAAGACCATAGTAATCTTCGATTTTCAGGAAAGATTTCGAAAAACTGTGCATGCTTGCCATATCTGCAATCGATGTGAATATCTTGGTATATTTTTTAATTAAACACGTATTTACCAAATACAAAACATCTACCTTGCATCGGTTTGATTCAGGGAAAAAAAGAAAATAGTTCATTTCAAATATAAAAATGAACGCATCCCATTATTCATAATATTTTACATAACAGACACTAGAATGATCTTGTGAATCCGACCGTCTGCCACTCGAATGCGGTTGCGCCTGTCAATCAAAAGTTAGCAACAAAAAAAAGTAAATTTCAGCTCATCAAACGAACATTTAAAATAAAACACCCTCACATCATGAGTGTTCACCTACATTTAATTATCAGTTTTTCTATTTGATTGACTTGCTTGGATCATCACATAAAAACTTTTTTTTCTAACTCATGTATTGCATCTTCATTTTACATAGTAAGTTATATTTTATTTGTCACATCCTTTCATTTGATACCCTTATCGAAGTTTTGAATTTTGCGTTTGAAACTAATTCTAATTTGGAATATTATCCTCAATGTATACTTTTTGTGGAGCCTTTCCATTTCATACTCATTAAGATGATGTGATTTTACATTGGATATCGTTCATTTCGAATTTAGCCTAATACTGAATTGAAATCGTACCTAAGGGATGCCCTGTAATGTTAAAAGAACACCGCCTGAACCAAGGGGCAGAAGATACGAATTACCATTAAATTGTATTTCTGGAGTTAACGAGCCTCAGAAAAACCTCCTTTGGTAGCGAGTTCGAAAGCTCATCAGTTCTGTTGAAAGAAGATCTCTGAACAAGCGAGGTACGACAGGTTGCCAGGCTCACACCTGAGGGCTGGAAATTCTGTACTCTTCGGGATATTCGTGTTGATACTGTCAAGGGTGGAACGATTGGTAAGATGACCCTTAAATTTGAAATGGAGCAACGGGAATAAAGGGCAGGCACTCGAAATGAACCTCTATGAATTTTGGTGCATATGAGTTAGAAAAATCGCGGGCGCCTAATATCCAAGGGACTGCTATAGATATTCACATTGCAATGTCTCTGAGCAGACAAGCACTCGGCAATGGATTTCTAGTACCTCAAACGACACTATATGAGTGTCCATTGCCTATAGTATTAACTCTATTTGAAACCTATTGCTGAGAAATACAAACCTAATATAGTGAAAAGATCCAAACAAGAAGATTTTTTAGTCAAAAGATATAATTAAAGGTTTGATTGATCAAATAAAATGATATTTTTGACTTTGCTATTTCATATTGAATATCTCAATTTCTTGTCACATTATTATTTTCTTTGATCAATCGAACCTTTAATTTTATTGTTTCACCAAAAAAATCTACCTCAACATTATTGTTTGAATTTGAATGACTTTTTTGATTTGATTTCTTATATATTTTTTTCTTAATATAGACAATGGAGGGTCTGAACCAATACCACTCAACAAGGAACATTGTCAAGCACATTCAAGCAAACGCCATTACATATAGGTACTTCATGCTCATAATGCGTTGAATGTATTTTTGCACTTTTATGTACAACTTGCCGATTTTGGAACGACTGGTTCCACATAGCAGCCGAATTCGAGTGGTAGGCAGTGAATATAAAAACACATAATTACACGGATTTTTTTTCAGAAAGATTATCAGCAGTTCTGTTCACCTAATACCCCACCACAGAAATGAACTTGTTCGAATTTTAGTTTTTAATGATTTTTGTGAATGATACCTAAGTATATTTTTAAACTCCAGTTGTAGTCGCTCATCATATGTATAGCAAAAACTAAATCTGATAAACAGTGGCGGAACTAGGGGGATCTCTGGGTGATTTTAATCTAATAAAAAAGTACATGCCAAAATTATTATTCAGACACTCATTTAATTTTTTGTAATTACCAGTAATTTGAGGAAGGGGGCTCCAGCGGAAACCCCTCCCCCCCAAATCCGCCACTGTGATAACAACGACTGGCACTCGATCACAAAGTGTATTTTTCTATACCCTACAATGTTTACATATTCAAAGAAATAGTAAAAATTCTATTTTGAACTTCACTAAGTCTTTATTTAGTAGGTATTGTAATGTTCGAAATGTTACGTTACACAAAAATGAAACAGGCCAATCTGCATATTTTTGAGAATGAAGCACCATTCGAACGAGAACCTATTCAAACATTACCTGCTTTATTGCCCTAAAATTCATGACACATGTAGAATGTAACGAAATCTGCGAAGGAAAAAAAACTATTTCGGAAAACCGAGCGATCGACGAGACTAACCGGCAAAAACTGGCCATAATTTTATATTCAACTGATATAAACCTTTCAATTT
Source organism: Zygogramma bicolorata (assembly GCA_032362365.1). Taxonomy (NCBI): domain Eukaryota; kingdom Metazoa; phylum Arthropoda; class Insecta; order Coleoptera; family Chrysomelidae; genus Zygogramma; species Zygogramma bicolorata. The sequence goes on along the minus strand of JAVJAQ010000390.1, from coordinate 784,729 downwards.
TTAAATAAATATGCGTTCCACTTACCTTTGCTGGTATAACTGAGAAGTAAAACTTATTTCCTTTTTCACTAACACAATATAATTAAAAAGTTATTGTTTTCTAACATAAAACAATGCTGATGGGGTTGAAAAACAGTTAATAATTCTCACAAGTTGGTCTGGTTTCACGTGCATGTGTTTCTTCTCTAGAGGGTTGTCTAACTTTCAGGTTGTTTTCTTTCTCAAGTAGGTTTTGTTTTAGGTGGGTGCAATTTCTTCAAGAGATGACAAAGAATAATATATTTCAATTTGAACCGTTTATTATTTTCTCATAATCGATATATATCGAAGTATAAACGATTCTTACATAAATATTATTCGATTTTCAAAAAATCGATTATATAAATTACGCGTTCGAATCGATTTTTATAAATAGCGCCATCTATGCGAAGGATAAATAAACTTGAAATGAGTAACAAAAGATACCACGAGAGGGGATTCCGAAGAACTTTTGATATACTTGGTATTATTATACCAATATATACGTAATTACGCAAAAACTAGCCAAAACTGACGTTACAGCTGTAGCTCACCTAAAAAAATTATTTATTGTTTTTTATATAAAAAATAAATATAAAATAAAAATAAGGGAAGATTTGTTTAATATTATTTAGTTTTTGAGACCATCACATAATCGTTTAGGAATTTAATTATCGTTTTTAGTATTTTTATTTCAATGATAGTCAAATGAATAACGGAACTGGACATTTATGGCAATTTTTTTATTTGATTCGTTTTAGTTCTTGAGACAATAACTTACATTATGATGAAACTTTTACTGGAAATTTGTATGAAACATAAAATTTGGTTTCTTTACACAGCTAACGTGAGAATAACTTACAAAATTCCTCCACGCAAAATGCGGCATTTGTAGGATGTGACGTTTCGCGAGGATCTTTTGCTCTTGATATTGATCCACGCTAATTTTGCGTGGACCATTCTACGTAATTTGATTTAAATATGTAATTTGAGAAAAATATTTTGTCATTTACTACCCATTCCGCAAATTTATTCGAAAAATCACAAGAGTAAAGTGGGGTCAAGGGGGGTTCTTTCGGGAAAAAAATTCTATGGGCATATTTGTTGTTCTCTTTTCGATTCAAATATGTAATTTGAGGAAAAAAAAATAACATTTACTACCCATTCCGCAAATTTATTCGAAAAATCACAAGAGTAAAGTGGGGTCAAGGGGGGTTTTTTCGGGAAAAAAATTCTATGGGCATATTTGTTGTTCTCTTTTCGATACGAATATGCAATTTGAGGAAAAAAAATCAACATTTACTGCCCATTCCGCAAATTTATTCGAAAAATTACAAGAGTAAAGTGGGGTCAAGGGGGGTTTTATCGGAAAAAAAATTCTATGGGCATATTTGTTGTTCTCTTTTCGATTCAAATATACAATTTGAGGAAAAAAAAATTAACATTTACTACCCATTCCGCAAATTTATTCGAAAAATCACAAGAGTAAAGTGGGGTCAAGGGGGGTTTTTTCGGGAAAAAAGTTCTATGGGCATATTTATTGTTCTCTTTTCGATACAAATATGCAATTTGGGGAAAAAAAATAACATTTACTACCCATTCCGCAAATTTATTCGAAAAATCACAGGAGTAAAGTGGGGTCAAGGGTTTTTTTTTCGGGAAAAAAATTCTATGGGCATATTTGTTGTTCTCTTTTCGCTACAAATATGCAATTTGAGGAAAAAATCAACATTTACTGCCCATTCCGCAAATTTATTCGAAAAATCACAGGAGTTAAGTGGGGTCAAGGGGCTTTTTTCGGAAAAAAAATTTCATGAGCATATTTGCTGTTCTCTTTCTGATTCAAATATGCAATTCGAGGAAAAAAAATTAACATTTACTACCCATTCCGCAAATTTATTCGAAAAATCACAAGAGTAAAGTGGGGTCAAGGGGGTTTTTTTCGGGAAAAAAATCTTATGGGCATATTTGTTCTTCTCTTTTCGATTCAAATATGCGATTTGAGCAAATGAAATTTAGATTTACTACCCATTCCGCAAATTCATTCGAAAAATCACAAGAGTAAAGTGGAGTCAAGGGGGGTTTTTTCGGAAAAAAAATTCTATGGGCATATTTGTTGTTCTCTTTTCGATTCAAATATACAATTTGAGGAAAAAAAATTAACATTTACTACCCATTCCGCAAATTTATTCGAAAAATCACACGAGTAAAGTGGGGTCAAGGGGGTTTTTTTCGGGAAAAAAATCTTATGGGCATATTTGTTCTTCTCTTTTCGATTCAAATATGCAATTTGAGGGAAAAAATCAACATTTACTGCCCATTCCGCAAAGGACCCCGCACTAATCTTATGGAAAACCGGTTTCGGTGAAAATCGCTGAAATTTCAATATGATGTCGCCCATGCCATCCTGAATAAAAGTTATCATTGCGCCAACTCTCTGAATGCCCGCGTTTGGATTCTACAGGGGGTCAAAGTTCGATATTTTGACGATTTTTCAAAAAATCCGGAATTTCATTTTCATTGTATCGATCTGAATTTTTATAATGGAATAGTCCACAATATGTGCATCAAAAAGTTCAAATGACAAAAGTTTCTAGAATCAAAACTGGCGGGTATACAGAGGGTTGAACTTTGTTTTTGGTAATTTTTATCGAACTTTTTTTGAGAAAATATTCGTTTTCCTGCAGATCCATGTGCAATTGAAGTTACTTACAGTACATAAGAGGGCGATCATATTTTGCATTTGAACTAACCATCCAACTTTAAATATTTGAAAAGTACGGGGCGATCAAAAATATATTTTCAATTTCGGAAAAATGTATCCCTTTGTATAGTCAGCTTTCACCAATATATTCAGCTGATTTTTCGAAACTATGTAGCTACCATACATACAAATGTGTCAACGTCTGTGCTCATTAATCTGAATCCAAATAAAGTTGCGGCGATGGTCCAAAAAATATGGAGAAGGGATGTTTCGGAATAATTAAGAAATGATTTCTAAAATCGTCAGTGAATTTCTTTTATTTTCTGATATAATGTAGATGAGTTATTATTGATCAAAAAGTTCTACAGTGCCTACCACGCGAATGCCACAGTTTGAATTATACAGGGTTTTGAAGTATAGTATTTCCTTGATTTCTGGAATAATGAATAATTTCTTTGTAACGGAAAATAATATTGTTTACTAGACAAACTTCGAAACATTTCAATGACCAAATTATCTGAAATGAGAATTTATGAATATACAAAGGTTGGTCCAAAAAAAAATTTTTTTTTCAAAAATATAAGTATCCGTTTACTATTCATATTTTTTATATATTCAGAAACTCTATTAGGACCAGGACCACCTTGTCTCCACCCGATGTTTTAGGAAAATCCAGTATGAAAACAATATATTCTCGAGAAAGATCGTGTGCGGAAGAACAAGTAGAGAGAAATGAGATGATTTGGTTTATATTCAGGTCTTCGCAACTGCCATTGTCTTCAAAAAATTGTGACCGCAACTGACAGATATATGAAATATGAATTAAAGTAAGTACATAACATGAATTCAGCACGATTCCAAGCATATGGGCTGATTCAGAGAAAACAGAAATGATGATAGTACTACAACAGCTACTGAACTGAGTCGAATCAATTCAGCAAGTACATTTTTTCCATGAAGACAGCCTTTCGGACGATTCATATTTCGTTTTCCGAAACGAGTTATACCGGTTTCGGGGTTTTGCCCCTCATCAGTGTAGGGTAGGTCTTATATAGATATCACTGAATAGAGCATGCGACATTCTGAAATAATTGGAAAAATCTTCCATTACAATGATTGAATCTGCAGTTAATTCAATTGCAATGAAGAATGAGGATGCAAGTGATTTCTATCGCAATAAAGAATTAGACTTCAGACGAAATGTCATGCATCCAAATTGACCACCTACATACCGGTCTTGGGTTTTTTGAGATGTTATTCAAATAAATTGTGAGGAGTTTATTCACCGGCATGACTGTCATCGTTTCACTACCCAACTATTTCAAGCGCACCATCAGCTATGAAGATGAGAACAATTTCAGTGAGGATGAGTTTCAGGCAATATCTCCTATAACCAAAGAACAATTTCGTAGTCTTTTTATGTTCTGTGATATGGTTCCGCAGGAACATGGTTATAGATATATAACGAAAAAAGACCTTATGACATTCCTCTGTAAATTGCGTCAGGGTCTGTCGGATGATTTCTTGAAGATAATATTCCATTATCCCTCTAGGCAAGCCACCAGCTTAGCAATTTCTAAAGTAAGACAGTCTTTGATGCAAAGATTCGTTCCATCGAATATCGGCTTTGCAGCCATCGATAGGAATGTGTATATTAGAAGGCATGTGAGTGAGTTTTCCAATATTTTATCACTCACTACATGGTACTTATGTTCGACAACGAGTACCTAAAAAAGATTTTTCACACCTGTGAGCCGTATATATCTTGTTAAATTGCTTTTGGAAAAATTTTTGGTATTCCAAACCGTATTGACTGATTTTCGAACGTTACTTGTGTAGGTGGGTACTCAATGGATATTCCCAATAACAATAGTTGTTATTAATAATAATTTCTTATCAAAGCACTCGAAATTGATACGATTTTCGCTTTACACAAGTATATATCACGTTCAATCTCATTCAGAGTATAGCGTTGTGAAAAAACAACCCAAAGGGAAAATGAAGAAGTTACTCTTAATAACTGTTGTTTTCGCTTCTTCCGTGAGTGGTGAAGTGCCGTTCGGGTTAGGTTTACAGGAAATGAAGAAGATATGTAACATATCCTTTTCCAATATCATAGTTGCTGAAAAATGCGTGTCTCAGCTGAATGAAGCTTGCAGATCTAATATTATTTCTTACAGTAAGTACGCATTTTCTTCTTTGGCTTTATGATAGAATCTGTCATCGAATAGTTCCCCATTCGGAGCACGACATGATTCACAAAAAGTGTCACTTCTGTGGATAGTATGGAGTTTTAAAAGAAGTGTTTGGGTTCAGTTTCCTCTCAATCAATATTCATTAAACACATTTCCTAGAATATAAATAACACATAGGTTTATATCATCCAGAATTTCATACTACAAGCATTACGTATTCAATTCATTCAGGTCATACACCAGGTTGATAGTCTGACACTTTTCAGAAGACAATACCTGACAGATGCCAGTTTAGGATGTTTTGCTGAACTTTTTTGTGATTCAATAGACACAAAAGATTTTGTATTATTGAAAACTAGCGAACCGGCCCGGCTTCGCAAGGATAAAAAATGGATATTGTGGTTTATCCATACATACTTAGGTACAGACAGCGAGAAGCGACTTTGTTTTATACTATGTAATGATTGATGGATGGGAGAAATATAAACAAAATGAAATAGAAAATATTGATTGAACAATTGAAAATGATTATAATAACGTTAATAAGAACTCTGTCACTGATTTGGAATCCATTGAGCAAAAAGGCCGCAGAAAGCTCTGTAGCCTTGGGGCTGAATAAATCTCAGCTGGATCCATATATAAAGCCGAAATCTTTGGTTCGACAAATATATTCATGGCACATATGTCTTTGTTTTCATGATCATTCATCTAATGGATGAGGGAGTGGTTAATGAATGAAGATATCGGCGGCGTCACATATTTCAAAAGTGAAGACCGTTGAGCAGAACGCAAAGTTTTCTTGTCTTTGACTAGCCTTCCGATTGTATCTGTAATTTGGCTTTGTGATAAAAGATTCGCACACAATAGTATGGCAAAGTTTCGATTTTCAATTGATGATTTAATTACTGATCAGGTTGGAAAATATGTCATGTCCTCTCAAATGAATTCAGAGAGGATGAATTTGTCTTATTGATTATTAAACATACAGAATTGATGGCGTAGAGGAATCGATCGGTTTGTCTATTGGAATACAGACATTTCAATAGCATGTTTCGTTTCCAAACCCATATGCTGACGGAATATAATAGTCATACAGTGGGTCCCACTCCAACTCGAACCACCCTCTTCCTTCTTTGTTTGAAGTTGCATTCAAAAAGTGTTTTTTTTTTATTTTGAAAGCCTCAATAGCTCAGTGGAAGTAAAAATCAAATTGTAGATCTTCCGATAATTATTTTACTTGGTTTATTTATTTGGTGATAAATAGTATCACAACGAAGTAACTTTTCCGAAAGGTTTTTGTCCAAGATAAATCATACGAATATACAAACGTATTTTTTAAAGAAATATTAGTATGATGTTGATCTCGATGCACTGATCAAAAGTGTCCATAGCCACAGACTCTAAAAATGAACATTTTTCGAGATAAGACTCTATCACTATCAATTTTGCATTTTTTTTTGTTCTGACACAATGAGTTCACTCATATACTCAAGGAAAAACGGAATCTCATGGTTTTCAGTGGGGGAATCGATTGAAAAACAATCCTTTTTTCGTTTCAGTGACACCCATTTGAAGAAATTATCATTCACTGCTCGTCACTGACGATGTACTTAACAGGACTATTACTTTCAACTTTTATATTATCATTTTCCAAGAAACAGAAACTTCTCAATTCCTCTAAGCATCACAGAATTACATATATTCAACACCTGTTTATTGGAGCACTAGAGGAATAATATTCGATACACTATATGAACTGTATTTGATGTAATTTTCTTTTTGAATATTACCCTGGTAGTCAGGGAAAAGGTGAGAAAATCTTTTTCTGATATCCAACCCATTGAGCATTGAGCTATGATTCAAGTGATATGCTGTCCAAGCAGAAAGTCACGTTTTGTCCTTCCAAACAATTACCAGAGAAATATTAGATACAGAATTTTCAAAAACCTGGCATAATCATCACAATTTCAGTGGAAAATCAATATACTCGATGAAGTAAACACAGTTGAGTAAGTAACTGTGTTCTACATAGTCCATTATCAAAATTGATTTTTTAACGAAATATCAATCAGTGTTTACCTTCAACTCATGAATTGTTCAACTGCCTTCAACAAATAGAGAAGTCGGTCATTTTCACGGATCCATTCGCTCTTCACGGTTCAAATAAAAATTAGAAATATTTTTTGGGTATGTATTTTCTTGTTATTATTCATATTTAACACTCGCTTTAAAATTATTAATTCTGGGTTTATCAGTATTGAGTTTCGACGTTTCGCCAACATCTCAGTTGTCATTTTCAAGGATGTTACTGCTCCTACTTGGTGCTAGCAACTGTTGTTTGAACTGGCAGAAGTATTTCAATACGCATACTCAATCATCGGTGAAAACCTTCACTGCAGCACACTGTGTATCGAATGTAATTTTTGCGAATGCCACAATCGAATAGTGTTAGATGTGAATATGTTTGTTATAACGGGACCAATTCAAGAGTTTTTGTTCTGACGAACACATAAATACAAAAGTTGAGAATAATTAGGCCCAGCTACATCAGCAGTGTATGGTTATTTTTCCAAATGGGTGTATCCGAAACGAGGAAACAATTGTTCTTCAGTCAATTCCTAAGTAGAAATCGATAAAATTTCAATTTTGTTGAGTATAAGAGCTAAGCGATTATGTGCTTCAATCAAGAAAATGCAGGAAATCGGAAACTGATGGGCCAATATCTCAAAAACTGTCAATTTTCGTAGTTGTAGCAAAGACGCATGATCAGTGCATCGATATCTACATTATATCGAAAAATGAGACATTTTTTTCGGATCCATTTGCCTTAACGGTTCAATAAACGAGAAATGATAATTGAGTATGTATTTCCTTGTTACTATTGATATTTAACACTCGGTATAAAAAAAACATTCAATACGAATATTCATCTCATCGGCATACATTATGAATACGAATCTCTATATGCTCATATTGCATTCCTCACCATTTCTACCAGGAAAATATTCGAAAAAAAAAATAATTTCAGATTCAGTTCATATAGTGTGTATCGAATATTATTTTCCTAGTGCCTCGATAGACAAGTGTTGAATATATGATATTCTGTGATACCTAGAGGAATTGAGAAGTTTCTGATTCTACGAAAACGGTAATATAAGAGTTGACAAAATGGTTGAGGCTTCCGCGACCTGGGTTATTAGTATAACTACTTTTCTTCGGGCTTGAAGGCCGTCGTTCTTTGGAATTTCTTCCTAACGTTTCGCTAGCGCGAGTGGCCAGCTTCTTCAGAGGCTTACTCATTTCCTAGTCATCTGAAATCCATGAGATTCCGTTTTCTCTCAAGTATATGGGTGAACTCAATGTGTGCTAAAATCCAAAATGAAATTGAAAAAATTGATATTGATAGAGACATATCTCGAAAACTGTCCACTTGTGGAGTCTGTGGCCATGGACAGTTTTGGACAAATTCACGGAAATACATTTTCCATAAGGAACGGTTCTTTGTTTATATTCATATAACTGTCAGTCTCTTTCTATTCAGAAAACAACATCATTTCAATATTCAGGAACTTATCCAAAGATAAGAAGTTACAGATAAATTGCTGAGTAATTCAGTAAGAGAAATCATTCCTTCTTTAATTCGACGCAATAATGAATTATATCATACTTTGTTGTTTCACAATTTTCAGACTATCGCCTGAACAAAGGAATATGCTACCTTAATAAATATCAGTCAACAGAACGACAATATAAACAATTGAAAAGTAACGGGGTTGGAGTGAAAGTTATACAGCCCGTAAATCATTGATGATTGGGATAATATTTGAGATACAGATGATTGATAAGATCGTAAACATCTTTTCCATTTATTTTTTATGAAATACGTATGCTGATTGTGATTTTTGAAATCCTGTTGTTTTATATCATACTAGAGTATGACTTTTTCAAACAATTCTGATTTTTTTCAGTCATTCAAGTAAGTCTTTTGAAACTCGACATGATGGAAAAACACTGTTTCAAGAGAAAAAGATACAGAATCAACATCCTGTACCTTCACAATTACTTGAACAATATTCGATATATGAGTATTTGAAGTGATGCCAAAAATTTTTGAATCTTAAAGAAATGAAAAAACAGTTTTCGAATAAGACTTTGTACAATGAAGATACAGGGTTGGTCGGAGTTGAATTGAGGAATACTGCTGTATGTGTACCAAGGGTTTGCAGATGCATAACTTACACTATTATGTAGTTGAAATCTGAGCAATAAAAACACATCAATGAACAAAGACTATATGAAATTCCTCATCACGCCTGCCCCAGACATACATAGGACCATAGGACAGACGAACCGACGAGTATCGCACAGGTCCTCGACTCTCTTCAAACATCGCTACGAAACCGGACACAAAATTGACTTCAACAACAAGAAGACCATTGCCACAGCAAAAACACTCCACTCCAGAATAATTCGCGAAGCAATAGAAATTGAAAAACGTCCTCAATGCCTCAACAAACGAGATGACTCACAAAGGCTTCCCAATTCCTGGAAACCAATATCATCCCATCAAACAAATCCTTCAATTGATTCTTTCCGATTCAGACCTACATCGGGTCCGACCACATGTTCAACATCGTCGGACTTTCATATAGTTATAAATACCATTTCTCTATCCACAAAACCACAGCCTTCATTTTGTCAAGATGGGAGTTGGGGGTAAAGGAGACTAGACTATATATATATATATATATATATACAGTGTGTCCCTAGACCAGTGGGACAGTTGAATATCTCTTGAACCAATGGGAATTTTCAAAATATTATAAGTTCACGTTATATCGCATTATGAGAGCTAACTCCAGGAATTACTATTTTTTATACGAGGGGCGCAAGAAAGGCTCACAAAATCGAACATCAATTATTTCAAATGGAACACCCCATATATGTCAATATATCTGAACTCTCATTCCTTCAGGCTAATTATTGGTTTTTTATTTTTGAAAATCCGACAAGGCGTTGCCAAGTTATACCAGTGGTTCATGAAATGCAGACATTTTTTTAGACAAACCCATTATTCATCCTACGAAGAATTTCTGGAATCATTCAAGACTGTTGGTAGTCGATAGCATATTCTATAATATGGAATACACATCTTCTTCGAGAGTTATACAGGGTGGTCAGAAATATTATATGATTTTCACGAAATTCAAACTTTCTTCACATCAATTTTCCAAATAGCGCACCCTACAATATGAATTATTTTATAGCCCATTGGTGATTTGATTGCTTATGGTCAATGGTTGTGAAAGAGACATGTGAATTTCATCATCAGAAAATACAAAAAAAAATCATCAAACTACGTATTCTAGTGTAATTAACTACATAAGAGTCCCTACAAGAAACTACCTTCTTTACGAATATCTAGGCACGATAATCTCCAGTAGATGTCTAGAATGTTCAAATCGCCTTCAGTTTACCTAAAGACATGTAATCTATCTATTTGTAATCTGGAGGATTTGCAAAATCGAATTGTAAATGTTTGTCAGAGTATAACACCGCACATGTTGGAGAACGTCACAAGAAATCATGTACCTAATGAAAAATTTCGAAATGTGCCTTGCAGCAAACGGAAGACAATTCGAACATTTATATTAATATTATCGTCCCCAATTATTTGTCAACGCAGTTTTTTTCTTGTTGAGACTTCTTGTTGAGACTTTGTTTAGGACAGTTGAATGAATAAATAGTTTACTGCATTTTTTCATTTGCATTTGCTGATGATGAAATTCATATGTCTCTTTCACAACCATTGACCATAAGCAATCAAATCACCAATGGGCTATAAAATAATTCATATTGTAGGGTGCGCTATTTGGAAAATTGATGTGAAGAAAGTTTGAATTTCGTGAAAATCATATAATATTTCTGACCACCCTGTATAACTCTCGAAGAAGATGTGTATTTCATATTATAGAATATGCTATCGACTACCAACAGTCTTGAATGATTCCAGAAATTCTTCGTAGGATGAATAATGGGTTTGTCTAAAAAAATGTCTGCATTTCATGAACCACTGGTATAACTTGGCAACGCCTTGTCGGATTTTCAAAAATAAAAAACCAATAATTAGCCTGAAGGAATGAGAGTTCAGATATATTGAAATATATGGGGTGTTCCATTTGAAATAATTGATGTTCGATTTTGTGAGCCTTTCTTGCGCCCCTCGTATAAAAAATAGTAATTCCTGAAATTAGCTCTCATAATGCGATATAATGTGAACTTATAATATTTTGAAAATTCCTATTGGTTCAAGAGATATTCAACTGTCCCACTGGTCTAGGGACACACTGTATATATATATATATATATATATATATATATATATATATATATATATTTTAACACCAATTCAATTAATACTTTATTTTCTGTTAATTCATACAAAGCTGAATATCAGTTACGGAATAACAAATTGTTGTTGTAGTAACCGTTCTACCTTTCTTGCTATACCTAGTGATATACTAAATTTCTCCCCCACCAAAAAAAAATGTAAGGTGCAAATAACCTAACTAACACCGTAACGATCGGGCGGTCTTCTAGTTCTTTTTGCTCTATTCCTAGCTATAGATGGCATATCGTTTCCGTTATTGAGTCTGATGCACTCTGCTTCAGATTGAGTATTGACAGTCTCTCTAGAGGAATGAGAAACAACAGTACTATCCTTCAGACTGCTCTGAACATTGCTCTTCAAAATTTGGTTATAATGCCTTTTCCACCTTCTACTCAACTCTGGTACAAAACATATAAAAGTATATCCACCAATTTTTTTATCAATTACAGCTGGTATCTCAATACTTTATTAACTTCTCTGTAATCATTGACAATGACCTTACGGGCTGTATTTAAAGTTTCACGCTTCTTCCAACCCCGTTACTTTTCAATTGTTTATATTGTTTCGATTCTGTTGACTTTTTTTTTTTTTTTTTTTTTTTTTTTTTTTTTTTTTTTGTTTTTTTTGTTTGTGGGTTGGGATATTTATTTAGATATATATTAGTTTCACCAACGAGAATTAGATTTTGAATTCTATCATTTTTTTTTTTTTTTTTTTTTTTTTTTTTTTTTTTTTTTTTTTTTTTTTTTTTTTTTTTTTTTTTTTTTTTTTTTTTTTTTTTTTTTAGTTACTAGAACTTCATTTCTCTACTTTCGTCAAGTCCATATACAGATAGTGGAAATGTGTCATGAATAAACATTATTTTCCAAGAATACCTTATCGAAACGCACAACAGCTGTCTATGAACATATGTGTAGATTGCAACAGATTTAAGCTCTGATATTCAATTATCTGATTAGGATAATCTGATCTGATTGTTTCACATACCACACTGGAATTTGAACGGTAGCGAAATCTCATTTGATGAATATATCAAGTGGTCGTGAGGAACGATTTGATGTTTGATTGAATGTGATTGACAATGTTCCTTGAGTACCTCCCCAACCTTTCGACCGGGGCAAGGTATAAAGGTTGTTTGAAGTTGACGTTAAATGGCAATTAGTTTTACTACTAATATTCGTTTGACATTACTCGTCACCGAGAAGAAGGTATCAGCTCGTTTTCTTCAAATAGAAAGAAGGTCTCAATTTCTTTGGTAGGTCATTCTATCTGATACTCATTCACTTTTGAAAATCGAACTAACCTTTACTGAGTTATTCGTAGTCAAATTCATCTATTTTAACAATAGTTTTTCTCGGAAAAATGACATGTTTTGACATAAGCACAGAATATTTTGTTTGACATATCATGTCAATTACCTACATTGAGCAGGAGTTAACAAAATGTAACGTTCACAAGAGCAAGACTAATGGACATGCAATATTAATCCACATCTTCTTTTATGAGCCACTGGAACATAGCTATTATCATGTTTGAAAAAAGGGTAGGTATGTATTTTTTGTTACTTTGAGTACGGATCTTGTGAGGCCTTGTTGTTTTATTGCATTCCAGGGCTCATTGCTGAACTGAGATTATATTTGATTTACAATGATAATCAAAAAAAATTTGTTTGAGGTATCAAAAAACTATATTCAAATTTGCTCCAAATAAATATCTTCTAATTAATTATACTAAATATCAAGAGAAATTAAATGATTAAAACCGTGAAAAATGTATCCATTTTATAACATCAAGTTAGGTGGCGTAAAGAATCCCGCTCTAAATTTTGGGAAATGGTGTTCGGTCAAAGCTCCATATTTTTTTATATTGTTTAGTTCACGTTATACTAATCGATAGTCTCCATCGGCACAACCATCATCACTGAACTGTTTCGGATATAAGGGCCAACAAAGACAGAATTTGCCTATTTCTCAAAGATAATTTCTAGTGTATTCGATTGAATATCTGGTATGTTTTAGTTGATTGCACGTCTTTAGAAAACTTCCTGAAGTCAACAATTAAGATTTAACAGGGGGTTCAAAAACAATTTTTCGGAATATTTTCAAAAATTCCAATAAAAATATTGAGTGATTTTTGAACAGGACTAATAATGGGAAATAATTAACATACCAAATAGCAGTATCCCCATTTGGACCTGCTATCCAAAATTACTGTTTTTTAATATGTTCAACCTTGATATCTTGTGCTATTCAAAAGTTGAGACCGGAGACTTTTATGACCCACTGTATATTTGATTCTATTGAAACCTGCCGCTAAATTCACTAGATCCTAAAAATATACTAAAATTTATAAGGCCCCCTTTTTCTGTCATAAGGATCTCGGTCCAAATTCAAATATTTGAGTTAAATCTTCAACAGAAACTAGCGCGAGATATAAATTGAAGTCGAATTTTTAACATCTACCGGCTTTTTACTGTTTATAGTATTTTTCAGAGTAAATGGTATTGGCTTATCAACTGCAATAAACTACCCGATTTAATCCCATTGTGTAGAAAATCATCCGGTAAAAGATGCAAATGTGCTACAGGGTCTAACTTAAGAAATTTGAATTTTGCATAATGTAGGAGATATACAAGTAATTGATTTAAACGCTTCAATTCTATTCTATATTTAGTTCAGTGTCGCTATCGCTATCCTCATCTTAATTAATTATAATTGGCGCAATTGATTTTACAGAAAGGTACGAGTTTTCAACACTTATAACATGACTAACAGAACTTTTCCAACTCTCGGTAGGAATGTCATTCATACAGTTCCTAATTAATTACACTACCACTTAAAGTCGGAGAATTTTTTTTTCCGCGCACGCTCTATGGGATTGAACGCGCAATAGTAGGGAGGTAGTCGTAACACTGTATGTCCCAATTCTTCTGCAATTGTATCACAAACATACGTTTTTTTTTAAAGAAAATACTGCAGCACTTGTAAAGTTCTTTTTTTGTATAATTTTCCTCAAAATATATGTCATTTGCAGCCATGAAGTTTTGAATCTCCAATTTCGTATTCATGCGTGTCAAACCAGTCTGTCGGGTGAGTATTCATTTTGACCGGTATTTTCTTATTGACGTTATTTTCGAACGCCGTTTATTAAACGTGTGGATTATTACTTGTCTCTTGTCAATTTTGCGATATTTAGCCCATTGCGACGAGCTCGCCGTTGAGGCCCGTTGATGTGAGTTTGTCATTGATGGCCGCTGTTTGACTTTTATTGTGGACACGCTGCTCTCGTTAGTGTGATTTTTGCCTATCAATCTTTTTCCCAGTCGTCTAGACTTTTTGTGACACCGGAATCTTTACGCTTTTTCTTGTTCCTGGAATTTTCAACAATTGTCTAACTGAAGTAAGAGGCACCTTCGTCAAATTACTGGGTAATTTTGCTGCGCACCCGCGTTATGTCCTTGCTGAAGTAAGAAACTATACACATTTTTTAATGATTTTCGCGTCACAGATAAGTGATTCTTCTTTACGAACCACTGGAAGAAGCACTATTCTTTTTATTCACGGACCACATACTGCCTATTCTGTACGTTGGGGTATAAAATCTTTGCTATCAATGTATGTAATAGCAAATAAATGTTATAAAATTATTGCACGCCGTCGTGAACACTTCCTGAAATACGACTGATGAACGAAGTGAGCTGTAATCCTCTCATCCCTCTCTGAGAAACAAAATTACCTGAATCTCGATTTTACTTGGGTCTAATTGGTTTCTTATATCCTTCGTCACCTTTTGTGAACTACTCCCTCCACTCTTTTTTTCCCTCCCCCACCGAGTTTCTGATACTCATATGCTGACATGGATTTTTAATGTAGATCCGAAACACAAGAATTTCGTTTGCGTGCGATATATTGGCTATAAAAAAAACTGAAAGTCAAACTTAAAAGAGGTTTCAATCATGTCGCAGGCTCTTCTTATTTTTCTCTCACATTCTCCAAGTTATGCCTCCCGCATTTTTTTTCAAATTCCCCAAATTCCCCCCATTCATTTCACACGAACCTCTATGAGTTTCTGAACGCGATAGTATCTTGTTTTCAAATCAATAGAATATGAATGAAATTCCATACGTAAGTAATATTAATTTTTCCGTTATCAGAAAAAAACAGGAGGTGAGACAGATTGAATGGTCATCAGGTTAATATTCTGGAATGGGGGTTGATGCATAATGCTGCGATAGAAGTACGAAAGCTGGTTTCCAAACTGAATAGCCTAGAATGCGTTGTTAGGCTTTGTGAGAAACAGATTGATCGGGGCATGGCCCAGCTCTTCAGGTTGACTGACAGTCATTCGATATCTGAAGTTAAGCAACGCCGAGCGCGGTTAGTACTTGGATGGGTGACCATACAGGGAAATACCGTGTCGAAAGCCCGTACAGCTGCAGCGGAATAGCATATCATAGGTCGCAGACAATATACCAATGAGCACGAGATATAATGAGGATATGCCGTCTTTCGGAGGGGACGTAAAGCTGTCGGTCCCGAGTCCATGGATGTTGGGCTCGTTAAAGATCCCTACCTCTGGTTGGAATACCAGAGGGTTCGGCAAAATTTCCAGTTGGGGGAAGTGAGCTCACCGGCGTCGGTGATTGGCCTTGGTACCGGAAATAGGCCGACGTTAAATAAAGAATTGAAAAAAAAAAACAGATTGATCGAGCTCGGTATACCATTATTCCATAAAAATTAGAGCTTCATGTACCAAGTAACCCTAACCAGTTGGTCTCAATTTGTGTTTATTATTTAGAAATAAATAATACATATTTTTGTCCTTGCATTTGAGTGATTTGAAATTCACATATGCTCATACAATCTAATACAGAAACTCATTTGTAATGAAAAAAAAAACTAGAAATGGGGTGATGAACCGTGAATTGAATATTCAATGTTTCATTTTGCATCTATATCTCACTAAGAGAGTTGGCACATTGTGATATTCAGAATCAAATGCTTCCGATACGAATAACGATAATCCATATTACCGTTCTCTGTATACTCCATGAGAATAACAAAAAAGTTCTGCTGAAATTTTTGAATACATCCATACAGAAATTTGCTACCTCCATTCACAATAAAAAATGTATCTGCCAAATTTCCATAATTTGAATACATTCGAATACAGGATATGATTTTAGGAGAAGTATGGTATTCATGAAACCTACTTGAACGCATTCTACCATGATTTTTATCCCAAAAATGAATGAAGAGAGCTGGAGAAATTGCAAGTGACTAATAAGGAGACACTTGCTATTCCAATATCACTAAAAAAGCAAATGAGTTTATTAATTTTTGATAAATCTAAGAATAATCGTTTACCGGATAAGTTGCTCAATTATTATAATGATACTAGTATCACCGATAATGTTGATGATCAATTTTTCCAATGGTAGTGAAATGTTGGGATTATATTGAAGAATATTAAAAATCAAGTTATTATCCTTTGTTGTTCACTAATTTTCCCCTATCCAGTTCATATATTCATTGAATGCATATCCCAACGAATCTGGAAAAAACTGTGTTCTTCCGAAATCAAAAGTATCTTTTGCCACGGAGTACGGTCAATTGAGGTGTAGATGTATTCTGTTTATGCTATCCAAAATATTGGGAAAAATAATGGAACAACAGATCAGAAGTATTATCAGTGAGAGAAAACTATTTGTTAGATAAGAATGAAGTCTGCGGATTGGCAATGATCGATTATTCACGTGCCTTTGATACTTCGAACCACACTATTTTGTTATCTATTTTTCGTAATATAGGATTTTATGTAGATGCCATGGAATTTCTTTAATCATACCCATCAGACCGTGAGCAACTGATGATGAGTTGTGTACTACTTTTTATTATACAACAAGGTGTACCACAAAGCAGCATTCTCGGTCCACTTCTATCTAATCTCTATACTGTACACCTCTCATCACACTATCATCTCTACGCTGATGATACTACCAAACTAAACTAAATGACATTCCCCGGGCAAACTATTCTTCTTTGTCCGAGAAATACTTTTAGAAAAAAATGATTGCCTCCAAGTCTAATGCTTTCTTATTTGGAGATGAAACGCAGAAAAGAATAGCAATGAACCAGCTTGATATTCATATTGATGGTGACGTATTGGAATTGAGTGATCATACATGTTACAACTTTAGGTTGGTGGTTGTTCAGGGGTAGCCTTATGAGAGAGGTACCATGAGGGAAACACCAGAATACTGAAATACTAGATTTATTACCTAGGAGTTGTACATAGGAGTCCTTCCCCAATCAGGTCTTATTAACAACTGTCTGAGGCTGAATTCAGACAGATCCGACATCCGATCGTACAACAATCCGATAACTTTATGATTGGTCTAAATTCAAATTTAGACAAATCAGAAAGCTATCGGATCGGTGTACCATCGGATTTCGGATCTGTCTGAATCCAGCCTTAGTATGATGAAAATGATAACATCATCAAAGCTGTCGAGTCGAGGAATACAGATAATACGTCGTCGAATCGCTGCTAAACTCAGGGTGGAGTCCCTCACCGCCATAGGTCACTATCTCGCAACAATATTGAGAATCTGGGCCTTTACATAGATAGAAAGATTTGCTTTAATGAACACGTTTCAAAAAATGCAATCGGCTTATATCTCTCTGAAACTTCTATATCCTCATCGAGCAAGTATGCATGTTGAAACTCCCGGCGACCAGTGACGCCAAACGAACATATTCACTACTAAACCCTGAAAATGATGACGATTGTGTCATTCGGATGATTTTATTTCATTCAACCTCCTCAAAAATACATTTTGTTCAGGAATGGTCAGCTGAGAGAGCACTAATATCAAAACTTAAATGTAATGCTAGAGTATATTCCAATTCAAGATTCAGCGCACAGAAACATCAGAATACTGGTCGAAAAACCGTTGTTGACGAACCCTTTTTGAAATAACCAAAAAAAGCCTAGTAGAAATTCGGGTGCAGGGAAACAGTAAAAAATAGCCTTACCGTGTTCTTATGTGGACTGTAGACTGCCGTGATCTTCTTGGCTGCTTGGAGGGGTAGGCCTACCAGTTTCACCACACCGTGTAGAAAGTTTCAAAGGATGCAATTTTCACAAATAAGTGCAGAAAAAGCCGTAATTACCGGAATCAACAATTACTCGAAGTGGACCTTTCGATTCGACTCACTCGACACACGATTTGGTATTGGCTCGAATACCGTTCCACTGCGCTAGGTATACGCGTTCAACAAAAACGTTCAAACAAAACAAAAAACCCGTATACCCAAAAACATTTGTTTCTGCCTTTTAAGGAGCTACTAAGGAAAATAAATAGAATGGAAAATATCAAATATTTACACCGAAAATAAATCATATTTCAACATTATTATGACATTATGATTCCCAATTATAAAATTTACTAACTAAAATATAATATTTAAATTAAAGACGGAACATACGGACTATTCCTAGAGCCGTTTTAACAGAAGCAACACGTCCGATGCCATCTGTTCCGAAAAATATCTCTCGTACACGCCCTAAGCGCCACCGCATAGGGGGTTGCAATTCATCTCTAATAAGGACCAGTTTACCTACAGCCAATGGGGGTTGGTGATCAGTCCATTTTTTATGATGAATTAAAGTATTCAAATACTCTAGATGCCACCTCTTCCAGAAACCCTGGTGGATTTTTTGCAAGAGCTGCCACCTAGATAAACGATTTATTGGCAGATTCGAAACATCAGGATCAGGTAAAACAGACAGTGGCTCCATTGTTAAAAAGTGTCCTGGGGTTAAAGCTCGTAAATCATTTGGATCTGAACTCATTTCAGTTAAAGGTCTAGAATTCAAGAGGGCTTCAATCTGTACAAGAATCGTATACATCTCTTCGAAAGTAAGGATTTGTTCGCCAATGACCCTGATCAAATGTCCTTTGACGGACTTTACCCCAGCTTCATGCAAACCTCCAAAATGAGGGCTGGAAGGTGGATTAAACTTCTATTCAATATGTTCGACATCTACAGCTTGTTGAAACATCTCCTTCAGCAATCTGTTTGCCCCCACAAAATTGGTACCACAGTCACTGTTTATCACCGATAGGCGACCTCTTCTACCTAGGAATCTACGTAAAGCCGCCAGAAATGCATCTGACGACAAGTCGGAAACTAATTCCAGATGAATGGCCCTAGTAGCGAAACACACAAATACACATATATAGGCTTTCTGACTCTTACAACCACGGGCCTTTGATAAGGTAATATTCAGGGGGACAGCAAAGTCCACCCCAACAATCGAGAAAGGTTTCACTTGTGAAACTCTACTAGCCGGAAGATTGCCCATAAAAGGGGTTAATGAATTGGGACGAACCCTAAAACAGCGAATACATCTCGATATAACTGATCTGATAGCATTTTTGGCATTCAAAATCCAAAAGTTCTCTGAAATAAGAAATCGTAAATTTTGGACACCGAGATGAAGGTGCTTCTGATGATGTTCATTTATCAGAAGTTCAACGAGTCTATGTTTCTGAGGGAGTAGAATGGGATGCCTATTATCATAAGGAATACGAGCGTTAACCAATCTACCGCCCACCCTCAGTAATCCAGTTTCATCAAGAAACGGTGACAATTTTCGAAATGCTTTGGAAATGGGTTTTTTATGTGCCAAACTGTCTATCAGCTCAGCAAAAACCTTATATTGTACTCTTTTAACAAGAATGAGAAGTGATCTACGCAATTCCTGCTGACTAAAAACATCAAAAGTTTCATTTTTAGTTTTTGTGTAATGGAAAAACCGAAAAACATAGCAAATTATTCTTTGAATCTTAAGCAAAGACGAAAATTTTTCAATAAGATTATCTACAGAATCTAACGAAATAAACCCTGTCAACGAAATTGTCCTTTCCTCTTCCTTAAGACAACCCAAATTAGCGAGTTCCGGTTCTACCATAGGCCACGATTCAAATGAATCCGTAAGCCACGATGGGCCCTTCCACCACAGTTGGTGCCCTGCCAATTCTGTGGCAGATAAACCACGAGAGGCACAATCCGCAGGATTGTCTACTCCTTTCACATGGTGCCAACAACTGGGCTCAATTTTATCTTGAATTTTGGTAACTCTATTGCTAACGAACGTCTGCCAACGATGAGGAGACGATCTAATCCATTTCAAAGCAACCAAAGAGTCAGACCATGCAAAAATATTTTGAAAACAAATAGTTGTATCGTAAGTATGTATCACAAAATACATCAATTCAGCTAACAGAACTGCAGCGCATAATTCCAATCGCGGAATAGATATACGCTTTAGGGGAGCAACCTTCGATTTAGAGATCAACAAATTGGTCTGTGCTTGGCCATTAGCACTTGACCATCGAATGTAGATTACAGCAGCAAAACCCCTTTCTGATGCATCCGCAAACCCATGTAGTTGAATATTATTGATGTTTCTACCAAGAATATATCGAGGTATACTTAATGACGATAAAGAAGGTAAGTCACGTTTGAACTCTATCCAACGAGACTTGATATCCAATGGAGGTTCCTCATCCCATTGTAATCCCAATGTCCATAACAGCTGCATAAAATATTTCGCGAAAAATGTAACAGGTCCCAAAAACCCTAACGGATCAAATATCCGTGCCAAATCTGACAAAATATTTCTTTTTGAACAGGTCCGTTCAATGATTTCACCGCTATATGAAAATGTATCCAAAGTTGGCCGCCATTGCAGACCCAAAATCTTAATTGCAGAATTATCCTCACTGTCGAACGATAGCGAAGATTGATGTCGAAAATCTACGGGAAAACTATTCAAAAGTTCTGCACGATTGCTCGACCATTTTCTGAGCTCGAAGCCCCCTCTTTTCAACAGACCAATCATCTCATTTTGAAGAGACCTGACAAATTCTAGAGACTCTCCTCCAGTGACCAAATCATCGACATATATATCCGAACTCAAAATTTTGGCTGCATTAGGAAAATTATGGCCTTCGTCTTTGGCAAGCTGCAACAGAGTTCGAATAGCTAAATAGGGCGAGCTTGCAACTCCAAAAGTCACAGTATTCAACTGATATTCATCAACTTGACCATTGGGATCGAAACGCCACACAATCCGCTGGTAATCCCGTTGTTCTGGAGCAACGAGTATTTGCAAATACATTTGTCGAATATCAGCTGTTATCACAAAAGGATGTATCCTAAAACGAAGTAAAATACTAACTAAATCCTGTTGTAGCTTTGGTCCAATCCATAATTTTTCATTCAAAGATTTACCACCAGGGGGTGAAGCAGATGCGTCAAAAACGACACGTAACTTTGTTGAGGTACTATCAGGCTTTTGTACTCCATGATGAGGAATATAATAAACCTTACTTTGATCTTTCGGCAAACTATCCATTTTTGTCATGTGTCCATTTTCCAAATAATCCTTCATGAAGGATGAATAAGCCAAATACAATTTTTTATCTTGTAATAATCGACGTTCCAAACCAAAAAATCGCCTTAACGCCATCGAACGAGTTTCCATAAAGGAAGGTGCCTCTTCTTTGAAAGGTAAGTATACAATATATCTTCCAGATGGGTCACGATAATGCGAAGCTACAAAAAAATCTTCACACTTTTGATCATCTTGACCCAGGCAAGATGAATGCGGAACTTCTTCCAACTCCCAAAATTTCTTCAAAGTAAATTCTAACGATGAAGTTTGACAATGTGTTAAAAATGAGTATTTTAATGTAGAAGGCTGAAGACATATTTTACCAGTAACTACCCAGCCAAATATTGTTTCCATTGCCATAGGACGATCTGGATCTCCACGAACTTGGCCGCTACGCAGAATGTCGGAAATCAACTCCGCTCCCAACAAAATATCCACTCCACTAGGAATATTAAAGTGAGGATCGGCCAACTGAATATCTTTTAAATGACCCCAATCATTAAAAGAAAAATGAGAACTTGGCATATGTGAGGTGATTTTTGGTATGACTACAGCTTCCACGCTGACTACTGGAAACTCTCTTGCTACAGGTCGAAGCTGAAATGTAACTCCTGATTTGGCTTCCAGTGCAGACTGCCCAATTCCACTAACAACTACTGACAAACGAGACCGAGATAATTTTAAACGATTAGCGCATGAAGAAGTCATCAAACTAACTTGACTACCACCATCAATTAATACCCTAACCCTGTGAACAATGTCGTATTTGTCCTTGATTTCAGCTACTGCGGTGGCTAATAAGGCTATTGTATTATTTTTAACAGAACCAAAAAGAACATTCAAATGATTGGAGGATACATTCGAAGAATTATTAGAAGTACCACTTTCTTGTGAAATCGCCGAATTTGAACCCGAACTACTCGGTTCAGCACTCGGTTCAGACGTGCTGCCTGTAAAATGAATCAAACTATGATGCTTATGATGGCAAACACGACAAGTTTCTTGAACTCTACACTCAGAAGAGCGATGTGACGGATGTAAACAATTCAAACACAAACCCTTTTGTTTGACCAACTTATACCGATCAGTAGGAGTTTTATTCAAAAATAAGGGGCATCTATATATTAAATGAGGTGAATTACATAGCAAACAAATCCCTGTAGTCTTGTGATTGTTGGCAACTAAAAACGATTTTTTTTCATTCTTATTGTCTCGAGAAAACTCAACATTTGAACTAAATTTAGCATTGTATGAACTTCGACTATTTTTTTGAGAGTATAACACAACTGATTCTAATGCAGTACACTGAGTTTTCAAAAAAGTAACAAGATCTTCATAGGTGGGAATGTCTGAAGAAGTATAATTCATTTCAAATAGTTTTATAGTAGTAGGATCAAGTTTTTTAATCAATATATGGAATAGTACAAAACTCCACGACTCTACTGGTAGATTCAAATTTTTCAAACCATCTAGATTTTCATGAAAACATTCAAGTAAATTACGTAAACCTGTAGCCGATTCGGTATGTAGTTTCGGAAAATCTATTATTTCATGCCAATAAGTACTAGCTATAAGACGTGGGTTTTGAAATCTATCCACTAATGTAACAAAGGCAGTATCATAATTGCTGTCAGTTATTTTCAATGATTTGATGCAAGACAAAGCTCCTTTGGACAAAGAAGTTAAAAGATATCTAAATTTCTCCGTTTTACTAAGTAAACCATTATTATGAATGAGTGATTTATACAAATCCAAAAAGGCTGGCCATTCTTGTAAATTTCCACTAAATTTTGGAATATCAATCTTTGGTAATTTCACATTAGGATTTATTTATATTAGAAGCTACTGGTTCTGTGTTGAAAAATAATCTAGAATATTTTGTTTTGATAGAATAATATTTCCTATCAAATTCCCGTCTAATCACATGCTCGGCATCTAAATCAGCCCCTTCCTGCGTTGCCAAAATTCCAGTAAGAGTCAAATGGTTATTTTGAAATTCTGTAGATATTATACTTATATCTTCGTATCGAGCTTTAAATTCTTCTTTAATACTATCATTAGTTTCGGCCAAATCGGCAGATTCTTTAAGATCATCCAAACGCTGTGACCAAGTGTCCCTCAAAGCACGAAACTGTTTGATTTTAGCTGCCGTGGCTGCCGCCATCGTGTTCAACTAATATCAGTAAAAGTGAACGAAACAAGTAATTAAAGTAAGTAAATTGCGATAATTAATTTGTATTTGATCAACTGTGAATGTGCTTAAATTTCACAAATTCGACAAAAAAACTGCCACACTTCACGAAATAATGTACCTGTATCAATGACCTCAACTGAATCTAAAATGTAATGTAGAAATTAAAAGCAAGTTGGAAAACAAGCTGCTGATTTTCAATTACTGTAACACACTGTAACAATGGTCCACCGCTGGTTCCGGCGTTTTTATCACGCAAAACAACAATTTCCTTAAATATTTTCTTTTTTGAATGATAACTAATTATTAATTGTTACGCCACTGACTGCCAATCAACCGCGAAAGTAACGAAGCAAGATCTAATCAGTGACAAGTACAAAAAACAATAACAACTTCAAACTGATTTCGACAAAAAAAGCAATATTGCAGTCAACTAAATGTATTCAAAACAAAGTTGACGAGACGAGAGATATTTGTATTATCCGCAAAATAAAAGTAATAGCATCGAACGAAACATAAAAGGCGGTTCAAATTGTAATATTTCCAACTCGAACGAACGAACGAAAGAATATATTCGCTATGTACCAACGAAGTTATCAAAACACTTGTGAATTTTTCAAAAAATTAGTACCATTGGGATAATTGCAAATTTTATTTCAAAAAGGCAGAAAAACAAACGCTTTCAAAATATCCGGCTCGAAGGACCAATATGTTGACGAACCCTTTTTGAAATAACCAAAAAAAGCCTAGTAGAAATTCGGGTGCAGGGAAACAGTAAAAAATAACCTTACCGTGTTCTTATGTGGACTGTAGACTGCCGTGATCTTCTTGGCTGCTTGGAGGGGTAGGCCTACCAGTTTTACCACACCGTGTAGAAAGTTTCAAAGGATGCAATTTTCACAAATAAGTGCAGAAAAAGCCGTAATTACCGGAATCAACAATTACTCGAAGTGGACCTTTCGATTCGACTCACTCGACACACGATTTGGTATTGGCTCGAATACCGTTCCACTGCGCTAGGTATACGCGTTCAACAAAAACGTTCAAACAAAACAAAAAACCCGTATACCCAAAAACATTTGTTTCTGCCTTTTAAGGAGCTACTAAGGAAAATAAATAGAATGGAAAATATCAAATATTTACACCGAAAATAAATCATATTTCAACATTATTATGACATTATGATTCCCAATTATAAAATTTACTAACTAAAATATAATATTTAAATTAAAGACGGAACAACCGTAAAATGCTAAACTAGCTTGCAACATAATTTTGTCGTCATTGAGGTCCTGGTAAAAAATTGCGTATAATAACAATATTGAAATATCCACTACTACCACTTCCAAAACAAATATTCGTGGACAGTGAGAAAACCATACTCGATCGGAAAACTCTTGAGAATTAATTTGAATTCCCACAGACTTTTATTAGCTAATAAATAAGCAAATCATATAAATTTTGGTGAATGGTTAAATAATATTGTTCCATAATTACATAGTAACATGATAATTTTCATTAATTTTTATATGAGACTTTGCTAATAATAAAGAAATTCGATTCGTTTGGGATGCTTCAAAATGGCAAAAGCGATGCGATTCTTTCTAGCCTAGTTCAGAAAGTTTCTACTTTCCGGACTGTGACGGAAAAATTATATTTACTCGAAGGAGTAATAGAATAGTGGTGTGGCACACTGTATTTTCTCTTCGATTTCAGTGATGGATGCCTCGTCGAAATTTCCCTATCCTGGGATAGCCGTATCTACTAGAGGGGATTATGGAATATTCGATCAATGCGTCGATATATATCATGAATACAGCGAGGGCAGAATTTTAGGGAAATACTGCTATCCAGGACTTTTGTTGCCCGACTTCAGTAATATGAGTACCGACCCGAACGTGAGTATTTGAACACATTGACCTTTCCATAATTCTAGGAAGAAGAGTTTTCGATTCTCAAACAGGAATTCCCAGTAATAGTTGCTTATCATCATCAAATTTTTGGGAGTAGATGCCATCTGATTGACAACAAGCATCAAAACACACAATTAGGGGTTATAGAGGATTATTTACTCGTATAGCACTGAGCCGTCAGTTTTGGTCGGTACAATTGACATTATATAAGAGAAAAATTTAATCTATCATGAAGGTGAGAAGTATAACGAAACATTTCCAAGGAGTTAATCAAGATGATATCATGAACTACTCAACAATATTGGTACCGGTAGCCATAAAAATTTAGATTCTATCAGAAAAAAATACATGGTTCTTTCATTTCTCAGTTACCGATATAAAGTAGTGTATTTCGTACCCGTGTGGCACCTAGACTTGCGTGAGCATGAAGATACAATTTGGTGAGTAGTGATAGTGAATGCTATTTGTGGTATTCTCATACGCCATGAACTTCATTCGAAGTCCTTCAGCAAGTAGTTGTTGATACTAACTTCCTACGCCATATCTTTTTCCAAAACGACAGAGAGGAATTCTCAAGAGAAAAATCTCTGCCCTGTCTGCTCTCGATCATGAGCCGGATACACACCACCTGCGCCAACTCATGCGCCTGGTCAGTAATTTTGCATCCTCTGTATGATGGAGTCAGATTGGAATAACCTTGAGGTAGAATTTGCCTTCAATAATAGGCGGCTGAAAGAATAAACTGAAATACCACCACATCAACGATACGTGAAGTGATATTTCCTTTTTGTTTTCAATTAAATTATTTAAAATAGCAGTAAAATACCCCCCAATCGGATTTCTGGGTGGGAGGTACTGGGGGGATCTTTTATCGATAGTATTGAGAATAGAATATTGTAATATTCGTGGATATCAATGATGTGCATCACCATCTGCAAACTGAAAAACTTAACATTCTCATTCGAAATGAAACTCAGGTCAATTCATACACGAATAAGGTACAAATGCTTTGCCCAGGTAATTAATTATATTCTTGCTTTCGTTCCAATTGTGGTGTTTGTCTATCTATACTCTAGAAATGATTCATCGTGCCAACGCGAAGAAGGGCTGGAACCAAAAGATTTTGACATGGTATGATTTGAGCTTGTCAATCGTCAACAGACTGAATTTTTTCTGATGCCTCTATTCACCACCTAACAATGACTCTTCTGACTGACTATTAGAATTTATATCGGAAAATAGCGACTTCATCGAAGGAAATCATACAACTGCTGAAGTCACGATATTGGGTGATTTCAATGCATATACTTTCATGGCTTGAAGTCTCGAATGAAAGATGACGATAGGCAGAGGCATTTGAAATGATCTGGAACAACTGATAGATCAACCAACTCGTATTCCTGGTACGAACAGCCAATTTGCCAAATACTGGACACTTTGGGTAATCCTGATCACACTGTCTGATGAAATCCCAGCAATTGTTCTTCCGAATTGTTGTTCCTTCGAATTGACACCAGTACTTTGTGAATTATCCAACCTCTCGTATGATTTGGATGTTTTTCCTGAGTCCTGGAGAACAGCAAGAGGTCAGCCAGTTCCTAAAAAAGGGAAGAAAACTTTACCTTACATTCATTGAGCATGTAACGCTCTTTATGCGTTACGTGTCACTTTGACGCCGAGTCCAGGTCACGGGTTGCCTCGGGCGCCACCTCTGTTTATCGTGTGAAGGTCCACTTGCTCCGGGCAGCTTCAGTGAAGAAGGAAATACTCCAGGGGTCACTATGGTATCGACTAAATAATGGTGGCCAGTACGGCAGGCTTTAATTGCCGTTTCTGGATTCAAACCCTTGGTACCTGCTGCTCGTAGTTAAAATAAAATGACTGTATAGAAATACGAATTATATTATAAAAATCCAAAGAGAAAATGTCAGGTTAAATAATTAGTATCAATGATTGATTAAAACAAATCTATTAGTACTTTTACAGGCGGAAGCAACAGCGGAAAAAGGTTACGCATTCACCATCACAAGCTCATCGATTCTAAGGGATATACTACGGGGCAAGCGGCAAACGGTACGCAAGCACAAGCTCAAAGCACTAATTCAAAGCTCTAAATACGAGGACTCGTGGTTCCCAGTTCGTAACGGATAATAACGGTGGTAAAAACTATAAGGGGTGTTTGGCACACGGCCCTTGACAAATTCTAATAACGGTATACTGATACACCCGGTATAATGTAAAAACGTGGGGTGTTCATCACACGGCCCCTTCAAAAATCTATGCACCTTCGGTATACTCTAATAATTAGGGTGTTTAGCACACGGCCTTAAATTAGTAAGGGTGTTTAACACACGGCCTTCTCATCACAATAATATTCCGCTCGGTTTAATAAGGGTGTTTAGCACACGGCCTTATTATTAGGAAGGGTGTTTAGCACACGGCCTTCTATAAAATAAAACATTCAAATATCGGAAATACAATAGGAACTGAGGACCACTACCTTTTACCAATATCCACTTACTCAAAATCGGTATTTCCAATCCAACGAACGGTCGGCTGATGACTCACTATTTTCCTTCGTTTAAATGGGTTCTAATAAGCAGTAAGATTAAGATGCCTGGAAACCCTGGTGTATTTACTTATACCTGTTGAAGTTTGGGATAAAAGTGGCGAAATCTGGATTGCTTGATTTTTGGTGAATAATTGAGCTTTTGTAGGTTTCCGTACAATATGTACAGATGTCGCCAACACGCTCTTGTCAGTCTTGTCTGAAGCTAAATTTGCACTAAGTGACAATGTGCAGTCGGGTTTTTCCAATTTTATTTGATTGGCTAGCGAGAAGAGATCGCAAC
This sequence comes from Zygogramma bicolorata, assembly GCA_032362365.1. Classification (NCBI taxonomy): domain Eukaryota; kingdom Metazoa; phylum Arthropoda; class Insecta; order Coleoptera; family Chrysomelidae; genus Zygogramma; species Zygogramma bicolorata. Next base: position 755,998 of record JAVJAQ010000390.1, on the reverse strand, counting down.
CTAAAGGATAATGGGTGAACAATGAGATACCAGTAACAACGTTTCGATATTCAAAAGCAATGAAATCAACAAATAAACACGATAAAAACATCGTAAACATCAAAATTTCAAACTGATATGACAATATGACAATTAACTTGACACTTGTCATCAAATTTGAAAATGGAAATAACGCCCTCTACCGAAAAAATAGGGGAAACCTTCAAAAGCGTCGATTGTTTTTTTCGCCACAAATATCTAAACAAAATCTAATCAGTTGAATCACCAGGACTTCTAGGCATCTTAAGTAAAATGCTCTCAGTTGGAACTGCCTTGATGGATGCTTTCGAGACTATTTGAAATAGTGCTCTACGGAGAGTTCGGTGGAGGGCGAGTCGTGTCCTCTGACGGCGATACGGTGTATCTAGTGCACATCGACGGTCTGACACAATGTAATTTCCTATCACGACAGAGCCACACTCAGACCCAGTTTGGGAGCGATGACAATAGAGGGCGTAATCAAGCGGATTAATAACAAATAATGATACACGTTGCTTCTACCTGAAGTATCACCGAGGAAGTTAGTAACTTCGTTACAAGCAATTGCATTGCTTTCTAGCATTCCTAAAGTCATGGAAAAGGCAACCGATATAAGATTATGGAATATCTGGAGAAATCAGTGACTTATTTGCGTATGTTTCATGTATAAAAAAATCAAGAGGGGCATCAACGTCAGTAGAATAACGATGATTCGAAAAAAATAATACAATGTGGAATTTGATGCGGGGAAAATACAATCAAGTCTCTTTTCAAAGAAAGCCGATCTATCTCTATCTAGTATTCAGATGTCAGGAGTAACTATTCCTACAAAGTCAAGTATCTCGATGCTAGAAATAATGATCAGTAGTAATCTCTCGTGGAAAAATAATGTCAGATCGATCACTAAGGGTGCTTCTCAAAAGCTTGGATTTCTATTTCGTGCGAAGAAATAGTTCACTTCTCGTCAGCTTCTGATGATTTACAAGGCACAGATACGGCCTGTCTTGGAATACAGTTCTCATGTATGGGGCTCAGCACCACAACAGTCGTTGAAGCTTCTTGATTCTATTCAAAGAATGGCAATCCGTCTTTTTGGTGATTGAATTGCTCACTTCGTTGGAGCATCGTAGAAGGGTTGGGACTTGTTTCTCTTCTAAAGATAATTTTACCGCCGGTGCTCTTTTGAATTCCCGTTAATCGTTTCACCCTTGGCAGTATCTACACGGATGACCTGACGAGCACAGAATTTCCACCCCTTCGTTGTTGTCTTGGAGAACTTTCGAACCTCTCTTTCTCTCTTCCGATGTCCGATTTCCGAATGATACCACGAGCAACGCTATATACTCATTTTATTAACATTGATTATTAATTATTTACTCGACTCCACTCTGCTCGATAGAATACCTCAAAGAGAGGAAATCGCCACAGGACTTGTAGTATTCTCGACACAGGTCTGCTCCATTGTTATGCGAATAAGCGGAGTTTTATTAAAGTGTGTGACTCAGTGTCGGCGCTAAAGTATTTCGTAACATTATCCCCTTGTCAATTTCTGATCGTTGCAAACATTGTCTTGTCCTCATTACAGCGTTTGAGTCTTTCTCACTGAAAGCACTTCATTTTCTCTTTAGGGCTGCATTGGACCCTATAGACCACGTCGTTTATTCTATTCACTATTATTACATCAAGATGGTGTAAATTTGGGTGAAACTCCGTTTCTACGACGAAGGTAGCCACACTCGAACTTCATCTTCTTTGAATCCGCCACTATTTATTTGCCTTAAGATTCTGATAAGCCTGGCAAATGGAGCTCTTTTCGGTGGTTGTCGAATCGAATGGGCCAGTATCTGACCAAGTATGTTCTTCCTGTTGTTGGAAATTCTCAATTCCTTTGCTAACAAGTGTTCAAATGACTTTTCAAGAATTGTCATAACGCTCTTAAAAGCTTTCTTCATGTCCTGGTGATCATTTGGATCGAGGTTTGCTACCCATGTTACAGGTTCACCGTTTCCAATGACATCGCCTTCTTTAACTATTAGGAGACAAGGTGTCAATCCTCAAAAAAGTGGCTTGATTTGTCTAAACTAAGGCTCCTGCGAGAACCAAATTGCTAGGGGATTTTTCACATGGCCGGACTACAATAACGTAGCACCAAGGGTCTTCATCTAATTTGGCACAAACTAGTTCCTCCAGAAATTCAGGAACTTTCGCTAGGTAATCGCAAATTGACAGTCATAGTCCTTTCTGCTGGAGTTGTAAGGACAACTTCTCTCTCCTCCAAACATCATGATTCTTTCTCCATTCTCGAATGAAACTCATAGTCACTGATCAAATCCATGCCAAGTATGAATTTATCTTCTATGTCTGCGACGTTCACTGTAACGTGATGGTTGTAAGAAGCGTCTGGCGTTCATTTATTACGCAAGCCGACTCCGCCAACATGCAAATGAGCGGCGTTCTATTTAAGAGCGCGACTCAGTGACTCAGTCGAATAATGTCGTATACAAATATTTATATACATAATTTTTCACCTAAATAGTCAATTGTACCGCTGAAAACTGACAGCATAATTGTAACCAATGAGTTATCTCTTTTATCACCTAATATAATGTAATGGAATATAATTTTATAGTCTTTTATAGTCAGGCGTTGTTGTAATCAGAGCAATTTTCTCCGTGGAATAATTTAGGGAAAGTGGAGGTTTCGACCTCTCTCACACACTATCTATACATATCTCAGATATTTCTGTGATTCCCTTTATAGTGGCATGCATTCTGGCGAATAAAATTTTCTGCGTGAATGTGCATGGCTTTTTGAATGAATGTATCAAAAACGTATAATTTGTTCTGTCCAGAGAGTATACCGAGAACAGTAATATGTTTTCGTTATTGCACTGAACACTGTACCAATTGCCCTGGTGAGATAATGGGGTCAAAAAATGATATTGCACAATGCACGGTAAAATTGCGTTATTCCACAAAAATGAATATTCGGTAAGTCAAGGGCTCTAGAGTTTCGCTTCCTTTTTTAGATTGACATGTAGACTACGCAATGTATTCATAGAATAGAATTGTCTATTTTTGTATGTTTTTTTTGTCTGGCATTGATTTCATAGATACCTGATTTCAAAGCAAATCTTGATCTATTTTTAGGAACATATAAGCATATTCCACGAATAATAATTAATTAACATTGTTGAAATTTCATTATTTTTCTGTTGACAAAGAGACTCCAACAATTGTTTTTTCGTTTCCGTCTTGTTTAACGTTGCTCTTCTGTTTCAAACGAAAAAACAATCGGTTTCCCGTTCCCGTCTAGTTTAATGTTGCTCTTTTATTTCAGGAATAAGAGCTAGCGTAATCGGTATTCGATAAATTGTCCCTTTTGCTTTCCGTTACTGATTTGTTTTAGAAGAAAACGGGTCGATCCTGATACTTTTTATGTGAGCACAAGATTATTATAATCATCATTGGATTTTTTTTGCTAAGATATATTTCTAGACTTGCCGACAATAACTTCTCGAAATTTCATCCGAATCGTATTGACGACTTATATATACAGAATATTATTATTGATACAGATATGATTATCATGACATGCCGCTAAAAAAAATATAATTGAAATTCGTTTTCCAAAATATAGGTTTATGATTCTTCAACAGATTTTTTTCTTACAGAGTTTTTACAAATTGTCGATATGTATGCCAGACGCATGTTCTGCATCAGACTATTACTCAATATTTCAAGAAATATTCCAGAAAAAATTCCCTGGTATGTTTATTGATACTTACTGCGCAACCCAAGAAAAGGAAGATCTGAAGGCAATAGATATAGTCACATTGTGAGTGAACATTCATATTTTTAATTATTGTAATTCTTCCATGCAATTACTTACTAGGAAAATAATTTATCGAGAAAACAAACTATTTGATTCCACTATATACATGATTTATTTTCGTATCTTCATATTTTACATTGAATATCAGATAAAAGAAAACATTGTTTTCCGATAGACAGTTTTCTACGAATTAATGATGTTTGCTGAACGCCTCTTCATTAAAGTCTTTTTCACAAACATTAACACATAGAAGATCTCGCAGTCTGTCGAGAGTTTAGCTACATTCAGTTGTTGGACTATTGCAATAAATTGGATTACATTACAGAAAGCACTCAGTTGTTGCCTTTTTGCACTGTTTCCAACCCATTGGGCCCTGACTGCTGAGCAGTGTGCTTTTTTTTTCTCAAGAAATGGAAGGGAACTCTTAACCTTTTTTTGAAAACGTAGCTGAACCTTCCACTGGATAATCAGTTCGATTTGGCATACATTATGAGACAGCTTTTTCATTTTCGACGAGAATTTCTTTGATAGTGAAGGCTTTGTATGTTTTCGAGTGGATTATAATTTCTTCATTCCATGCATTTGTACCTGATCCCACAATCTGTGCTAGAGTATGCAGTACAAATATGAATTTCCACTATAAGAAAAAAATCGTCAATAATTATTTTGATTATTTCCACACGTACAACATCGTTTTTTTCAAAGCACAGAGATACATAAAAAATGTAAGATAGTCTGTCATTGTCTTGAACAGAGTGCCTGAATGAAAACGAAGCCGATTTCAGTAGTTGGCATGAAGAAGAAAAACAATCTCGAACATTCCGAAGAAAATATTTTAGTAACGGATGTTACGATTTTTTTTACTTTAAGACTTTTAAGGCCTGAAAGAATTGTCTCCAGATAATGTCATTCAAAGCTAATCTTCAAGTTGGCTCATCGACTATGTTTTCTAAGAGATGAGCAACTTGTGATAAACGCCGTGTTACTTACAAAATGCATAATCAGTCTCGAAAGTAAAAAAAAACGTAATGTCCATTTTAGGAAATTTTTTTCTGTGTCTACCACATCAAATTCAAGAAAAGGCGATGAAAATGAAAATTTCTGGCCTACCATACGAGACATCTGAAGCGATAGAAGAGTGAGAGGCTGGGTTTCGACGAATTGTCGCCAGACCAATATATCAATTATAACTGGGACGCATCCCCAGTTGTTTAATGAATAATTATCGTTCTGAGCACATATTTATGATACTATAGTATTTTTCACAGTAAATGGTATTGGCTTATTAACTGCAATTAACTACCCGATTTAATCCCATTGTGTAGAAAAGCATCTGGTAAAAGATGCAAATGTGCTACAGGGTCGAACTCAAGAAATTTGAATTTTGCATAATGTAGGAGATACAAGTAATTTATTTAAATTTTACGATTCTATTCTCTATTTAGTTCGCTATCCTCATCTAAATTAATTATAATTGGAGCAATTGATTTTACAGAAAGGTACGAGTTTTCAACATTTATAACATGACTAACAGAACTTTTCCAACTCTCGGTAGGAATGTCATTCATACAGTTCCTAATTAATTCTACCACACTACCACTTAAAGTCGGAGAAGTATTTTTTCCGCGCACGCTCGATTTAAGTTGGTGCCACACAAGCTCTATGGGATTCAACACGCAGTAGTAGGGAGGTAGTCGTAACACTGTATGTCCCAATTCTTCTGCAATTGTATCACAAACATACGTTTTTTTTAAAGAAAATGACTGCAGCACTTGTGAAAGTTCTTTTTTTGTATAATTTTCCTCAAAATATATGTCATTTGCAGCCATGAAGTTTTGAATCTCCAATTTCGTATTCTTTGAGCCAGGAATTTTTTGCAATTGTCGACTATGATAGCTTGCGTTGTCCATTACTATAACGCTGTTTGGAGGAATGTTGGGTAACAGACAATTTTCAAACCAATCTTCAAAATGCTCTGCTGTCGTATCTTCTTGATAATCAACACAAGAGTCATTAATATTTACAATCCCCATCTGAGGAACAAAATAACCTGATTCCGGTCCTTTTACATTTATGATGTGCATCTCAGATTTTACAACTTAAGGGTCTAATTGGTTTTATTATAATCCTTCAGTCAATACCATTTATTGTGAAAACCTTCGGTCCATTCAAAATAAAGGGCTTTTCTCAAAGCTATTTCAGTAACTATCTATCAATTATCGAAAATATTTGATATATCACTAATTCAAAAAAAAATTCTAGGTCACTATTATTCTGTTGTCTCTCCCTGATTGTTGCAGCTACCACATACGATGTCTATCTGCATAAAACCAATACAAGTGAGTAACAACAGTTCTGATAGGATGATACTTGATACTTTAATAGGAGCCGTAGCCAATCCTTCGAAAAAAATATCAGTCAGATACGTTCCTGAAGAGAAATTTCACATTTTTTTTACAGGAAATAGTAGGTCAGAGATATAGTTAAAAATTAGGTATCATAAGCATCATTTCATATTTATAAATCAATCGAAATTATCACATCTTCATTATCTCATATCCATATTATATGGAACTCGTTCTAGTGTTCAATTTTCTTTATCAGGTTGGCACTCCGTACTGAAATGAAATCATGAGAGATTAGGATGCTTGATTATTTTTCCATCAATACCTTCAGCGATAATCTTAATTGATTTGTATCACACCCAGATATTTGGAGATGATATTTATGATAGGGCTATTTCGAAATGTTGCCTAAATGATCGAATTGATTCCTCTCAGAATGCAATCTCTCCGTCAAAGATTAGCAGTAATAATAGCTTATGCGCTCATTCACTTAAATGAAATATTGCAGACGAGGTGATAATTTGTCAATAATCAATTGATATTCTAAGGTAGTCGCTCGTTCGAAAAAATCATAAATTCTTTCATCATCAACAGTTCCACTGGCTGCCACTATTTGAAAATTTGGATTGTTAAGAACGTTTATCATTTCAAACATTATTAATGAACAATTTGTTCAGGTCAGTATAACTACTTCTCTTCGGGGTTGAAGGCCGTCGTTCTTTGGAATTTCTTCCTGACGTTTCGCTAGCGCGAGTGGCCAGCTTCTTCAGAGGCTTATTCATCTCCGATGACTCAGGTCAGTCCCAAGTTACCAACACAATAGGTTAACGGATTAACACCTATCAGAAAACAAGTACATTCCTGCCTTATACCAGGAAGGACATTGGATTATATCCGACAGGATTCGGGCCATTTACACCATAGGTTAACGGATTAACACCTATCAGAAAACAAGTACATTCCTGCCTTATACCAGGAAGGACATTGGATTACATCCGACAGGATTCGGGCCATTTAGATATGCGCTTGGTTAGTACCTCGTCTACGGGCAGATGGCGTGACGATGGCTGTTTTGCTTGTCGTTTTTATTAAGCCTGGTCGAGGTATGATACTCAGGAAGAAATATGGTTTCCAGTTATTGAAAGTCATCGACTTTATATTGCTGATGGCACTGTAGTGGTTCATCTTTATTTAATTATCACTTTGTAGATAGTTTTGAATGTTGTTGTCAATGTGACATTGAATTGAAATAATTAAAAAGGTTGATATTTCCTTTACCTCAATTTGATAGTTATTACAAATAAATACTGCATTGACCCCGACAAAAATGGTTAAGAAGTACATTGGAGACCTATCGGATGATGAAATTTCAATGGCCCTCAGTAAGCTGAAATTAGACATAGCCGGTAGCCCGCAAGATAAATTCTCCAGATTGCAGAACACTATTGAAGAGAAATATGGTGATTCCAATATTTTTGACTGTTCCCAATTGCTTGAGAACCAGGAAAAAGACTTCACAAGTTTATCTTCGAACGTATATGTAATTTTGGATCAAATATTACATCAAATTAATATGAATCAAGAGCGAATCGAATTGAAATTTGAACACATTCGAAAGCAAGTGGATTCCCAACAAAACGAAATTGATGAATTTCGAAATATCCTCGAAGAAAAATTTTGTTGTGAAAATACTGAGAATCAGCCACAAACCAAGAAATCCGATGCAATACAAAAACTTGAGGAACAGTTACAGCAACTAAAATCGTATCAAAATTCCCCAATTTCGCCATCTGAAGATCCGATCCAACTTAAGAACAAATTTTCGATTTTAACTCTACCCACTTTCTGGAGGCACGAACCTGAGATATGGTTTATAAATGCCGAAGAAAGATTTCAAGATGCAGGTATCACATCTGAAAGAATAAAATATCACAAAGTCATTGACGCTTTGGACAGTTCAACCATCAGCCAAATTTCGAACGTCATGAGAAACACAAATTTCCAAGGAAAATATATTAAACTAAAAACCCAGTTAATTGATATTTTCAAAACTAGCGAAGAAGCCAAAATTGATAATTTACTCAAAGGCTGTCAATTAGGCGATAAAAAACCTAGTGCGCTTTTTAGAGAAATGCAAGAAGCAGCAAGTGGAAAAATTGATGATAATGTGTTAATACAAATTTGGTTGGAGAAACTACCATTGGAAACCGAACGACATCTACGAGGATTGAGAAAAGTGGTGCAAATAAGTCAGCTTCCTAGTATCGCCGATGGTATGTTGGAATGTTCAACAAAACAAATACATGCAACCTCCCATAATTATGATATTGTAGAGCAACTACAAATATTTATGAAAAAAATGAGCAAAGATTTTTCACCTAAACCTTGTGAATGTAGATCACGAATAAACTTCAGATCTAGATCTAGATCACCAAGTAATATTTGCTGGTACCATAGAAAATACAGAGAAAATGCAACAAAATGTGTTCAACCTTGCAATTTTAAAGTAAAATCATCCACATCTAATTATCAGGAAAACTAGAGAGCCAGTCATTATTAGCGGCGAATGGCACTGGCAAAATCAATTGTCGCTTATTTATATATGATCCATCAACTAAAATGGAGTTTTTGATTGATACTGGCGCTGATATATCTGTCATCCCCAGAACAACAGAAAAAAATGTTACTTCCAGACTTCTCTATGCTGCAAATAACACAAAAATAGAAACTTTTGGTGAAAAACTATTGACTGTGAGTTTGGGTTTAAGAAGAAGTTTCATGTGGCAATTTGTTGTTGCTGATGTTGACAAACCCATAATTGGAGCGGACTTTCTACAAAATCATCAAATAATGGTAGACATATCAAACAAAAAATTAGTCGACAATTCTACCCATCTAGAGAGTTACGGTCAATTTGCTGAAATGAATATACCTACCATCAAATCCATTGATTCTAATTCAAAATATAGTGATATTCTTCAACAATTCCCAATAATATTGAGACCCTTCTCCTGCGAAACTAAGATTCAAACGAGGGTGAGTCATCAGATAATCACCAAAAGTGTCCCCGTTCATTGTAAAGCAAGAAGATTGAACAAAGAGAAGTTAGATGCTGCTAAAAAAGAATTTCATTTCATGATGGAGCATGGTATTATAAGGCCATCCAAGAGTCCTTGGGCCAGCCCCCTACACCTAGTCAGAAAATCAAATGGAGATTGGCGTCCGTGTGGAGATTTTCGACAATTGAATGCTGTCACCATACCAGATCGCTATCCGATTCCGAATATTAGAGATTTCACTTCTAATTTAGCTGGCAAGAATATTTTCTCCAAAATTGATTTAGTTCGTGCTTTCCATCAGATACCAATGAGCGAAGAGGATATTGAAAAAACAGCTATTATTACACCATTTGGATTGTTTGAATTCCTGAAGATGCCGTTCGGACTCAGAAACGCAGCACAGACCTGTCAGAGGTTCGTCCACGAAGTTGTAGGAAATTTAGATTATTGTTTTCCCTACATCGATGATTTTCTCATTAGTTCAAGAAATGAAAAGGAGCATCGGGAACATTTAAAAGAAATTTTCACTAGACTCCAAAATGCTGGCATTGTTATAAACCCTGATAAATGAGATTTTGGAAAATCTGAAATTGAATTTTTGGATTATATTGTATCTTCTTCAGGCATAAAACCTTCAACGAAAAAGGTGAGTGCTATCTTAGAATATGAAGACTTAACAGAACTTAGAAGTTTTCTTGGCATGGTCAATTATTATAGATCCGGTTTACCGCATTTAGCTGATCTTCAAGCGCCCCTGAACGATTTTCAGAAAGGAAATCCCAGTGGTAAAACCAAGTTGGTATGGACAACAGAAGCTTTGGATGCTTTCGATAAAATCAAACACTCACTTGCAGATGTAACATTGTTAGCTCACCCTTCGAGTGTTTCTCCTCTTTCAATAATGGTCGATGCATCTGATTTTTCGATTGGAGCTTCAGTACAACAACTGCAGGATAACATATGGCAGCCCCTTGGATTTTTCTCGAAAAAATTGAATGCATGTCAAAAGAAATATAGTACTTACGATAGAGAGCTTTTGGCAATATACGAAGCAATCAAGCATTTCAGGTACATAGTAGAAGGCAGAGAATTTGTCATATATACTGACCATAAGCCTTTGATTTACTCTTTTAGAAGTAAATTTGATAAATCAACACCTCGTCAATTTCGCTATCTTGATTATATCGGCCAATTTTCAACTGACATCCGACACATCGGAGGTAAAGATAATGCAGTGGCTGATGCTCTGTCCCGATTGGAAATTGATCATATCGAAATTCCATCAAAAATTGAATATGATCAATTGGAGTTGGAACAAAGACTTGATGAAGAGTTATCAAATTTATTATCGGATCAAAAGGTGTCATTGCAGTTAACTAAAATAAAAATCCCTGGATCAGATGAAGAGATCTATTGCAATTTACACAATAATAAAATTAGGCCATATATTCCAAAGAAATTCAGGAAAATAGTTTTTGAACAATTACATGCATTATCTCACCCTGGGATGAAGGCAAGTATCAAACTCGTCAAAGAGCGATATATTTGGCCTAGTATTGAGAAGGATATTAAGAAATGGGTACGTGAATGTATACCGTGTCAAAAATCGAAGATTCACAGACACTGTAAAACACCTGTCGGACATTTTGAGATTCCGAATTTACGATTCGAACATATAAACATGGATATTGTCGGACCATTGCCTCCCTCAAATGGTTTTACATATTGTTTAACTTGTATTGACAGATTCACTAGATGGCCTGAAGTATTTCCTATTGAAGATATTAAAGCTGATACAGTTGCTAGAGTATTTTATGCTGGATGGATATGTCGTTTTGGAGTTCCCTCGAAAATTACTACTGATCAAGGTCGTCAGTTTGAATCGTCTCTTTTCAATAAACTCTCAGAATTTCTCGGCATTGAACATATACATACCACTGCTTACCACCCTGCAGCAAACGGTATGGTAGAAAGAATGCATCGCCAAATGAAATCTGCTATCAAATGTTATGGAACTGAGAAATGGACCGAAGTTTTACCAACTATTCTATTGGGTATGGAAAGTGCAGTAAAAGAAGAGCATCGAGCATCTTGTGCTGAATTGGAGTATGGAAGCACACTCAGAATCCCAGGGGAATTCATTATGATGAATGAAAACAAAAATAATTACAACTCGCATGAATTTTTGGTTCAGCTCAGAGACAACATGTTTTCTCTTAGGCCTGTCCAAGGATCCAAGCATGGCAAGAAAAAAACATTTATATTCAATGATCTGTTCAAGTCTTCTCATGTTTTCGTACGAGTGGATGCTGTGAGGAAACCATTGCAGCCCCCATATTCTGGTCCCTTCCAGGTTTTATAAAGAAATGATGAAGTCTTCAAGATCTCAATGAATGGAACAGAGAAATTTATATCAGTGGACAGACTCAAACCGGCATATTTGGAAAATGAAGATCTAAATGAATATGAAACTTTTGTGGTTCAAAATAGGAATCATGAGTGTAGAAATAATCGTAGGGTTTCTTTCGATATCGCTGTCACTAGGGGGGGAGTAATGTAGTGGTTCATCTTTATTTAATTATCACTTTGTAGATAGTTTTGAATGTTGTTGTCAATGTGACATTGAATTGAAATAATTAAAAAGGTTGATATTTCCTTTACCTCAATTTGGTAGTTATTACAAATAAATACTACAGCACTATCTGTACTGACAAAAGGCCAAATAGCCTGAAAGCAACCTGCAAGTGTTTCCCGTTCCAATATTTGAGAGTTAATTCCAGAAGTTGTATCGCTAAGAATATAAGCAGAAATTTCTTCTGTGACACCTGTCGGATATGATCCAGAGCCCTCTGTAGTATTAGCCAGGAAAGTAGTTGTCTGATGGGTGTTGTCCGTCAACCTACTGTGTAGGTAAGTTGAAACTGACCTGAACAAATTGTTCATTTGGGATGTTTCATTGAAGCCAGTTTCCAAGCATGCCCATTAACTAATTGTGGTGTTGTCATTAAACGTGCGATTTTCATTACGAGCATGAATAAGGAATAACAAAGTTGTTAATTACTTTGAAGAAGATTTTATGACAAATTTTTGGAAATAAACTCAAAATGAATCAGAAATGATCAGAAGTCATGCGGTTGGTAGCGTGAATGTTTATCTAAAAAACTTTTTCATTTTCGGTATTATGAATAAATCAAACGACATTACTGATATCAACTGTACTTTCCAATCAGCTTGTGCAATCAATGTATCTATCGCACCACTATGATCAGTATCTGAACAGCCTATATCCATACATAACTGAAACACTACCTCTAGAAATATCTAGATAATTGATTGAATATATTGTTGAAGGTCCAAGAAAAATTCTTGGCTCCTGAGTTTCGGATTTTTTCGCTGAGATCGATTCGATATATGGAGTCTTTTCGCCGTTTTGTTGTTCACTTGGAGATCTCCTGGAATAGTTCTCCCACAAAGTTCCTCATACCTCATCGTACGAGTGAATAATTGCCTCCAGTGTTCACTGAACATTACCAAAGAAAGTTTTCATGTCGATATACTTTCAGAAAATAGCTTACTCCGTAATGTGATCAATCTCATGGGTTAAGATTCATTACAGAAGTTTTGTATGACTTCAGATTTAGACCACACACTCGATTCAGCCAGTCATAGAGGGATCATCAGAATAATATTAATTGATGTTGATTCATCATTCTTGTATTCCCTTCAAAACCTTATGAATCGAACTTTCTGGCGTTTTCCTGAAGAAATCAAAAGAATGTAGGAAAATTCTGATTTTCTGATGAAAATACTTATCGTTAACGTTTCGGAAACTAAATCCGCCTCCGTTCTCAAAACTTATACGCGAATTCCTGTTCAAATAAGAATATCTCTTGTAGGCAATCTTCGTCATTGACATTCGTCAAATATTTCAAATGACATAACATTTTGTCCTTCACGGGGGCAGCCATCCGCGATCCATATCAAGCGAATTCACAGGTATGCAATCTACACCAGGCAACATGATAAAAGCAGATTCTTTTAATTTTCGTTTCCAGTCATTGCTCTCTTTCGTCATAATTTTAGTGTCGTTCCATTCTACTGTGTGATCTCCATCGGCAGTAAGAATGTGTTCTGATAATTTAGAACCACCTATCTGTCTGCTCCTGATGTACATCTTGTGTTCACTCTTTCGCACTTCCAATGGTCGAGACGTTTCACCGATATATTTTTGACCGCTAGAACAGGGAATTTTATAAATACAATTTTTTGTGTTTTCTGTTGTGTTATTTGGTTTGGTATGTGTCAGTATTGACCTTAAAGTATTTGTTGTTTTGAATGTTGTTTTAACATTACACCTGTTGCCGACCTGTTTTATCTTTCGAGACAAACGAGGGACATAAGGTATAATGTTTGATACAGGTTGTGTATTTTGTGTAGGTTGTATGTATTCATTGTGGATTGTGTTCGGATTTCCAATTTCTGTCGAAGTTTTTTCTGTGTATTTTTCTGGATATCCATTTTCTTTCAATACTGATTTTATGAAGTTCATCCCATCATCGATTTTTTCTCGTGAGTCACATGCAATTATTGTTCTATCATAGAGGCATTTTACTATACCTTTCTTGACACTTGTGTGGTGGTTTGAGGTGTAGTGAAGATATACACTTGTTTCTACATGGCGGGTCAATTTCTTTATCATCACATCCAGAAATGGAAGTTAATTTTTATTTTCTGTTTCTAATGTGAATTTTATTGTTGGTTCTTGTTTGTTAATATGTTCCAAAAATGTGGCAAGTTCATCTTGACCATGACTCCTTGTAGCAAAACATATCTCCACCACACCTTTGGACCATTTGGATAACTTTCTATGAAAGAATCCCCAAAATACTCCATATAAATATTACTGAGAATTGGAGAAAGTGGTGAACCTATAGCCATACCAAATTCTTGTTGATAAAAATCATTTTTGAATTGATACGTTTTTTCTGTACAAAGTTTTCATTCTCTTTTTTTGATTTGACAATTCCTAAAGTTTTGTTCAAAGGAACGTTGGTGAACAGACTTTCTACATGGAACATATAGAAGAATAGAACATGAAAGAAGAAGAAGAATATAATATATATAATATAAGAAATATAATATTTTCAATATTTTGTGGCCCTTGTCTATTTGTTGTATCATGTACGGATCCTATAATTCGTTAGGGGAAAGCCCGAAGCATGTCCAAAAAACCATACGACAAGACTATTCATAGAATAATAATCTAGAGCATTTTTTTGTTTCATCTTGCATACGATTCATAAAATGGGAAATGTGGCTGACATTATTACAAAAAAGCTATAACTATTATATATAATGTGACCTACAAAAGATGTATTTTTTGTGTGAATCATTAAGGAAACAGTAAACCTCAATACAGCCAATTGGCTCGTGGTCTCATCTCAATTCAACACAGTAGCTTTAAATAGGACCGGTTTCGGGGGTCTACTTCCATCATCAGTGTCGCTTTGCTTCAGCTTCGAAAGTACAAGGATCTTTCCTCAAATATATTATACACTTCGATGTTGTACGTAGGATATTCATATTTAGAAAATGTATTTTTTGTATGATAATTATGAATAACTAAGGGAACAGTAAAACTGTAATAACCCAACGCGACCCACAGTAGACAATAATTATCACTGATTTCATCTCAAAACAATACGGCAATTTCAGATGCATTCAAAGCTATAACGCCATCGACAGGCCGGTGTTGAGGGTCTCATAAAATCAAAAACGTAATGGGGTTGTCGATACGTTTTGTATCGAAAAGTTCTGAGGATATTTACATAGGGTGGTTCTTTTTTTACGACCTGATGCTGATATTTGTATCTACTGTTTATATCTATGTTTGAACAAAATCAGACTAGCAACGTACGTAGATATAAAAAAAACTAAACCTAACGAACAATATTTTGTGGTTGGGGTTTGTTTCCTGCATCGTGAACAGATCCTAATAATTAGGTTAAGGGGTAGCGAATGTTTGGTTGATGGTGTGCATACCCCAAATACCATATATCACACTAGCAATATGTGCGCAGGTACCGACAGTTCGATCACCAGATTTACAGGTGCGGTAATCTATAGATTCTTCTTCACTATTTATCTCTTCGTTATTTGTTGGTCGATATGGAATCCACAGTTGATAATTAGCTGCACTTCTAAAACGAAAGAATTATCTAACCCGTAGGAGCCCTGGCCATGGTAGTCTGTTGATAGGTATCAAAGTTTCAAACTGAAATTCTTCATCGTGATCCCTCTGCAATTTGTCTTGGACATAGGACGGTGCCAAATTCACTTGATAAACTCCAATTGTTAGCTTTTTTATAAACTTAAGCGTCAGAATTGGAAAATCTTGCAACTGTTCAGCATCTAAACGCACCCACCTTTGAGCATCTCTAGTATTTAGATTTTCTACCCCAACTATTGCTTGAACGACATTTGGTTCACTTACTTTTTCAAGTAATCTTTGAGCCAATTGTGCATCGGCTCCTTCCATAAGGATAGGAGAGATAGCTATTAATAATAGCTCCAGCTATCCGATAAAAATCCGATAGATGGGAAAGATGTTGGATTTGAATATTTTGTTGTAGAAACATAAAAATTGATTTTATGTTGCCGTTTCGTAATTCTAATCTCCACCTCGACTTTGTGATCAAACGGGAGGCGTTAGCATCTTCGGTTGAGAGTTAGTGTTGCCACAATGCCAAAGTTTCCAAAAATTTCAGCAGCATCACGGTTTTTCCTTATCCTACAATATCAATTTCCAGAAACCATCTTCTCATTATATTACCACCTAGTTCAAGTTCATTTTGCAAAATAGCAGCGTCATTATTTTTACTATCAGAGAAGTATAGCCCTTGAATGTCGATTATGTAACCGTAAGGTACTACTATTAAAATAGGTTTAAATAAGTGTCGGCCTTTGTGTACACAATACGACTGCCGTAACTCTGAATGAACTCTTTTGAATGAAGCTCTAAGTACCGTCAATGAAAGTGATTGCTCGAGGAATTTGTGGTTCTGGATTATATAGTACATTAGCAAAGTTCGTAACATATCTCTCAATATAACTTTCTCCAGTAATAGCATAAAAGCCTATGTTGGTAGTCACAAAACGTTGCATCAAATATTTTCTAACAAGAGTAAAGGCTAGACTTGCTGCCTGTCTACTTGAATAGCCAAACATTACACGTACAAAATCATCAGAAAGTCCATGACGCGTTTTGCACAAGAACATCAAGAGCTTTTTTTTTACTGACATATTTGTAATAATCTTCCTGGCGCACTTTATCGCAGTAGGTAAATTAGTTTTGAAAACTGCTGTCTATTAACTGGGTAAAAATATTCAAATTTACTGTCACTTAAACTATTCTCGTCGTATATTCTTTTCAGATTTTTTGCTACATAACGAACAAAAATGTCTGAAGAATTTCTCCTCTTATCACATAGGGTCAGATGATGTCACGCAATCCGATTACCAAAGGTTGTAAAATATATTCTTGCTCATCTAAAATATGCGCACATGATTTAACATTTTCGGGAATAAAGATATCTTTCAAAATGAAAACATAGGCACTACATTCGACAGATAACCTACGAAGATCTTCATCGCTGTTACATATCAAACACGTACTACTTCTAGTTTGCGTTAATACATTTATTCTTGAACAAGCAGGGTCTCCTTCAATGGCAAATATTTCATTGCGAATCGACTGATTGCAATTGGTAAATATTTCCGTATCAGCATTTACATCAAGAAGAGGTCTAAACAAATCTCGTCTTCTACGAAAAGCTATTTCCGATTTCGCAGCATTCTCATCCCCATTTATTCTATAGTGTAGCCGCTGAAAGGATAGAATGATCACGTTATTGAATTAACGTAACACACGTAAATACAAAGCACAAATGAGTACAGTACAGTGTAAACAGTTCTTCATTTATGTCAGTTTAGAAGGCGTGGCATCGTACGCCGCGCAGGCTATATATAGATGCAGGCATTCACTGTTCACGCGTCCGTGAATTCTATCTTTTGAACGGCCCGACTATAGTCATCAAACGTAGTTGAAATCGTTGAAATCTGTTTTCATAAGTCTATTGTATCAAACCAAACAATAAAATAGTTACAATCACTTACAATTAGCAGATACTAAGATGTCTAGAAGGATGGTGCTGGGACTGATGCGATATTGTTTAGAATTTTATGGCGACACTTTTCTGTCATTAGTGTCATTTTTACGTATCGTGGTGTGTTTCTCAATTTCATCGCTAGTTGACGCTAATTGGAAGTGCATAGTCAACCGATCGATCGACAAACTATATTCTTTGATTCGAGCAGTCAACAAAATGAGCATAATCTAATGTCATACTCATAAAAAACAAAATCGAATGAAAGGAACACAATTATAGGGAATTTGGCCAGTATTCTAAACGAATAATATAGGTTGTTGATCAGTCAGCGTCCAAAAGTAAAAGTATAGCCAGCCGTCAGGTCGGCCGTTTATACATTTCCTAGGAAATTTGTAAATCTTTTCGTTCTTATGCGAATGTCTGGAGCTATCGTCGATAAGAGAGTGTGTGTTCGGTGAGTCTTGGCCTACACCTGCCGATATTAAGGAGATGTCCCCTGGTGACCTGTCCTCCTTCCTGGATAAGGCAGGATGGACAATGTCCTAGGAGGGCGACTCCTTGGGAGGATGTACAATGGGCCATATTGTGGCCTAAGTGCTGTGGGTCTATACTCACCCTCCCCACTCTACAGATACAGAAATATTTTCGTTGCACACGCCATCTGAACTGATTTAATGTCGAAAAGCCATGATGCTTATTATCATAGTAGGCATGTGTCGCCACTTAGACCCCAAACTTTCCCAGGTATAAATCCCTACACCAGGGTTTCTAGACATCTTAGCAGATACTAAATAAGTGTCAGAATCAACATTAACTGTCGAAACAACTATTTCCAAGGGTATATTTGACTCAATCGTATGTAACACATCTAGTAACAGCGTATTTTCATTTTCATTTTTTGTACAAGGTATTAAGGTTGGACACCAGCGATACATTCAGCTATAATAAAATCTATCAAAAATAGTTTAATGAAATAATCATCACGTATTCATCATCAAACTTGATACATTAAAATGACGTAAGTAGACAGATTACACATATAGGAGGGTTCACAATAACAAGATAAATATAATTTATTTATTATCCTACAACACCCTGTAAACTTATGTTGATTTGAAATTTTGGCAATTATTTGAAACAAACTCTTTAAGTATTTAGAATAATGATAGATGCTAGGATTGAAACTGATAAATCAGCAAAAATGCTTGGGGTAACAGAATTGGGACAAGCATTGCTATACAAGAGTAAATGCTGTACAAGATGGTGTGAATGTCCAAAATGCCGAATGATTCGTGAATCATTCGGTATATATCGGCGATGAAGATCTTCATTATCTGTCGAATGTGGGACCATATTTCTGAAAGGATTAAATCATGTGCACATCATTTAGATAGGCAAGGATATATTTTAGAACCTTTCATACGGTAATTATTATTGGATTATGTTAGGTACATTAACCAATCAAAAGATAAGAATCTTGTCATTCTTAAAAAAATATAATAGAAAATCTGACGGGACAATACCACGAGAGTAGTTTGAGTGATTTTGAATTTGAACGTTTATACACACATGAATTCCTAATGAAGAAGGAAAGAGATCGTTATTATTCCAGTTGAAATCAGGTGCTCGAAGTGTCGGTAGGTTCCACATAACGCTAATATCTAATGCAAGCCATCAATAAATAATAGAATCCATACATCATCATGATTTAAAATCATGATTACAATGTCTCAACAGACTTGGTATGAACTAGTAAGAAATATCTTTAATGCAGTAGTCTCCCATTTGATTGCTGCATCATTATGCTGTCGACTAGGTTTCGTACATGATGCAACAAATAGACGAAGGCCACAAAATATTGATCATATTATATTTAGTTTTTTACTTTTATTTTTGATTTTCCAATATATTCCTGAAAAAAATTAAAATTACTACAACTATAAAAATAGACGACTCCGTATAATAATAACCTCAGATCACCCAATATTAAAATACATTTTTTTACTTATTCTACAAGTCTATGAGCTTTTGCGTTTGACTGAGTTTGTTTAAAGGATCACACAGAAATTATGTAATTATCAATAACCCTGTATATGGAGTCTTAGAATTTCTTATCAGAACTCGTGTCGACAATATTGAGAGTGTGATTATTATCCTTAACTTTTTGTAACAAAACAATCGCCTCATTATTGATTTTCTGAAGGTGAATAACAACCCTGCCAACGCATGTTTAACAAACCTGTAACGCAAAAATTGTCCATTAGATCTTATTGCGCCCATGGAGACATTTGATTAGGGTATCATCAACTAAATTATACTAAATTTTCAGCCAATTCGACTGGGAAGAACCGCGCAGGGTCCTTTGAGTTATACGAGAAGTTGCTGACTAATTGGACTTGTTCTATCCAGAAAGAATTGTTTTTCAATAGACGCAGCAACTTTTCGGGGTAGATTGAAAATCTGCCCTTCTGCACTTGTATAGATTCCAACCCAGAAAACTACGGAACAAATATTGATCCATTACAAAATAATGACGTTCAAACAGTACCAATCTAGCAATATTTTCGATGTGAGCCTAGCGTTTTCCACATATTTTCCAACATATTTTTCTGTTTCAACAACCATTCAACTACGGAACGCATGTCCGACCAGAGTGCTTTCTAAATTATTTCTGTATCTCTAAAATTACCTTTCGAACTCTCACATTCCTTCAAAAAAGTTTGCTTTTTCACTTTTCGAAAGTGTTTCAGGAAATAATATTGCTTGATGTTTTTTATTATCGAATTATAATAGATGATTTACCTGGGAAAATAAGTCTGAATCCATACAAGTGTCTGGTTCAGGTCTTTCCAAGTGTCGTTTTTCGTAGCATGTAGAAATGATATTTTTGGAACAATCTATGGATCATGTCCAAAAAATCCAAACTCAACCCTCCGTGTATTTGTTATTTCTGAAAACAGAAGTCTTCATATTATTACGATTATTCCTTGGGTCCGCTTATTGAAATTCCAAACAACACTCCACTACTTCTATTACAACTCTTTATCAGAATACAATCACTTGAACTGCTCCGCTAACTACTATCCAACGCTGTGATAAACTCTCTCTCTCTCTCTAATACAAACTCTCTACTTCGACTTCTCCACTTAGCAATTGTTCTAAAAAATTGTTCGTTTTCGTTAACCAGCTGACGAATGTCAACCCTCAAAAGTCGAAACTTGTGCGAGCAATGGATCAACGAGGCCTTACCTTTTAACGTGCGATTACCCAGCACGGTGCAGCAATAGCAAAGCTCTCTCCACTTAGCTCTAAATAACTCTGCTGAATAACTGTCCGCTGCGTGATGAAGTGTCTCCCGTATATATACTTGCGTACGCCTAAGGAGAATCTTCGAGGGAGGCATCGATGATGTGTATCGAATTCTCCAAGCGATTCACGGGTTCCTGGAAAAATGACGTCGCTGTTCGACCCCTCATATTATTCTGCGTTTATGACCGACAGAGCCGGCACTAGGACATTTCGTAACATTATCCCCCTCTCAATTTTGATCGTCCCGATCAAACATAATCCCTTCATTGTAACATCTTAGTTTCTCTAGGCGTACGACTTTCATTTTTGTTCTAGGCCTACGTTGAACCCTCTACACCACATAATTCATCCTGGGACGAGGGTTGTACAGCCACAATCGATCTCCTTCTTGAAATCCCCCAGTATTTCCCTTCCGATAGTGCCGAGCCTTCATCCTGTCAATACGCTCTACCATCTCTTGTTGTTTAGTGAATGGAACTCTTCTTGATTGCTGCTGAATCGATTGGATTTGGCCAATATTGACTTTTTGTTTTCAACTCGGAGATATCATTTGTACCTCCAACACGACACCCGGCGGCTCTCACAAGGATGGATTGTTTTGTCTTCACCTGAGCTCGTGCGAAAACCGATAGCTGGACGCTGAATTCAGGGACTCTATTCACCGTAGCACGAACAACTTCTTTCTATAACGCAGAAATTCTCGCAGTTTTCGATGATCGCGGTTTTGCAAGCTTCTTTCTCTGTCCTGGAGTTGTAGGGACAAATTTTTCTCCTCCAAACTTCATAATCTTCTTCTCGTTATTGAATGAAAACCCATAGTAACTGATCAAATCCATCCCGAGTATAAATTCATCTTCTATGTCCGAGACGTACACTGTACTCGTGATGGTAAGTCGCCCAAGAATCAATGTAATTTCAGCCTCTCCTCCAAAAGGTGTGTTTTCACCTGTTCAAAGCACGGAGTTGGAAGAAATAGGCTTCACGCTTCCAGTTCGAAGGAAGTCACTGCGTACCAAGGAAACTGCAGCACCCTTGTCAATGGTGCATATAACATCCATTTCATCCAATTTACCTGGTATGGTCAGACTATCGGTTATTCTTCTCAACCTGTTAACACAGATGACCCTCGGTGACCTTGACCTCGCGGGGGATTGCGAACTTGGCGGTGTCCTGGCAGGTGAGTTGAATTTCGGGGGAATTCTCACCTTGCAAATTCTCATGGGGTGTCCGGATCTTCCACATATATAACATTTCCTCTGTGGAATTCTCTCCCTGCAGTCTTTTATAAAATGTCCCGGCGCTTCCACATCTATAGCAAATCCTCTGCGGCATTTTCACCCAACAGTCTTTGATAAGATGTCCGGGTTTTCCACATCTATAGCATGTACTCTTCTGGGAGCTAATTCCACTCATCATTAACTTGATTTCCTCCAAAACCTTCTCGACTGAATTATTCGCTGTGCCAAATCGTTGTTCCGGTTTTTCTATTGAAACTGCACGCATTTTCGGCCTCGACGTGTTGAAGGCCGCCTCCACTTCCTAAGAGCGAACCAAAGCATCGCTACTTCTCTTGAAACTCGTCAATCGCAGAGTTCTTTGAATTTCTGGGTCTCTCAGTCAGTCTATAAATATCTGCACTGCTAGTTGCTCCTTGAAATCTCCGGGCGCTTCTGGATACGCCAGCTGGATTAGACGTTGAACATCTGCCCCAAATTCTTGTAGACTCTCACCTGATTTTTGTGTGCGAGTCTTCATTTGGGCCCGGTTCAGCTGTTCTCGGTGTTGATCGCCATACCTCAACTCTAGTGCAGAAATCAGGTCCTCATATTGCTTTTGCTGTTCTATGCAGGTATCGTTTGCAACATACTCAAAGCTGGCCCTCTCAAACCTTCTATGAGTGCCGTAGCTTTCCCAATCCATTAGTCTCTGCGTTAGCCTCAAATTCATCTTCTCGTTTTTTCAATGCCTACAATGTCCTCCCACTTTCTCTTCCCTTTCGATACTACAGCTTCAGTTTTCTCGTTCGCTATTTTCAATTTGTTTCTTGCCATCCAGTTGGATATTTGGGCCAGGTAGTGGTTCGTTTTGTCCTCTAAGGTGGTTTCGTTCTCAGCTCGGACTATCAGTGCGAGGTCATCCGCAAAGCCGATGGTCGTGGCCCCGGTCGGCATGTCCAACACATTTCAAAAGGTCGGGCCGAGTACTGAGCCCTGTGGGACTCCTGCTCCAGTATCATCCACCTCGGTTTCGGTGATCGTAATCTTTCTGTTGCGGAAGTAGTTTGCAACAACATTTATGAGGTACTTGGACACTCCAATACGTCTAAGCTTGCGTATGATTATATTCCAGTCCGCCGAGTTGAACGCATTCTGCACGTCTATGGTGATTATTACGCACCACTTTTCCCTCGGCTCCTTGGCCGCTCTGGTCACCGTCTCCATGGCATGCACCGTGGACCACTTTTTCCTGAAGCCGTATTGATTGTCAGAGAGAGCCCCCTTTTCTTCCAGTTCCTGGCTCCTCCTGATCAAGGCCTCGTACAGCCTGCCCAGGGTGTTTAGTAGACACAGTGGCCTGTATGAGTTGTGTAGTTCCGGGTCTTTCCCTTCTTTCGGTATGAGTATGACCTTCGCCATTATCCACTCTTCTGGGAATGTTTGCCCTTCGAGTTGACAATCCATGACGCCAAGTATCCACTCTGGATTAGCGCTGCATGCCATTTTGACGGCTTCTGGTGGTATCCCATCCTCTCCAGGGACTTTGCCGCTTTCCATACCGCTGCTAGCTGCCTCCAGCTCCACTCTCGTGAAGGGTTCGGCCGGTTCTACTTGATTTTCATGTTGGGCGTTGGTGGGTGTTGTGACAAACAGGGTTCCCACTATCTTTTTTCTTCGCTCATTTGGTAACTCATAGGGCGGCCTATTTCCTGCTGTGCCCATGGCGATTTTATATCCTTGGCCCCAGATATCTCTCTAGAGCTCCTCATATAGATTTTTCCAGTTTTCTTTTTTTTTATTTCTCAATAAGCGTGCGTAGCGTTTTCTTTGCCTGCTTATATATTTCACGCACTTCTTCTAGGAGTTCTATTTGGTTTTGCTGTTTGGCTGCCCTTGTTACGTTTCTTCTAGCGGTGATGCAGTCCCCTCTGAGTTTCAATTCCTTGTGTCCACCATTAGGGTGTTGTTTTCGGCGTCCTCCTGTTTGCCGCTGGATTCATATATATATATATATATATATATATATATATATATATATATATATATATATATATATATATATATATATATATATATATATGCGGTTGGTGGAGTCACTTTGTTATATTTATGTAGGCTCAAGTTCTCTAAATCGAGGACTTCCCAGTTATATATCTTTCTACTCATTTTCTGGGTTCCCATGGTTACGTCTATATATGACTCACTGTCTCCTCTAACAAATGTTCCGGTGTTCTCAACAACGATATTTTTCGTTGCCATCCATTCCATCCATATTTTTCCGCGCTCGTCCGATCTTGGGTATCCCCTGATCTGCGCCTTGGCATTTATGTCTCCCAGTATGATTGTTTGGCCGTTTTTATCTACGTGGTTCATTATGTTCTCCACTATTTTTATGTAATCGGCAATTCTTATGTTCGGTGATAGATAGCAACATATAAGGTCGTATTCCCTGAATTTTAGGTTAAGGTACCCCTCGCCGCTTATAGTGAACAAAATTTTTACTTTCTTATTGATACACAGTACTCCCACATCTGCTTTTCTATCCTTGAGCCAATCCGTTCCCTTGAATTTGTTTTCATCATCTTGTCAATGGAGAGGCTATTGTCTTCGCATCACATCGGCCTGAGAAAGTTGAGGGTTGTCCCTTTCCCCGACACAAACACCTTTTTTTTGGGCGCTGAGTGTGTCCAAGTCTCTAGGACCCTTGGTGCATGCACCTAGCAACAATAAGTAATAGGAGTTGTTTTCAATATTGATTTTATGTTGATCTCAATCAAGTGTAAATTCAGTATCCAAATATTTCATCTGAAAATTCATTGGAATACAAAAACAAACCGGCTTTGGAAAATTGAATGCCAAGTAGGTATATATGAATAAGAGCTTGGACACTAAAGCCGATGAAGATCTTTAGGAGTTCTCTAAACAGCATATCAGAATGCAGATGAATTTTTTGTGCAAAAAAGGCCTTTTGAGAAGAACACAGGAAAGAAGAGGCATCTCAGGAAAGCCGTGTTTCCATTATATATTGTTAGGAAGGATTATTCAACATAGCCCTAGAACATCAATCAACATCAGGAAATATCGTAACTATATGTACACTAAGGCCTAACAAATCGTTATCTTCTCGTTTATTTTTCTTTTTAAACATTATTTCATTCAGATACCAACGACTGATTACACATTATAAAAGGCTACACCGTGCAGATAAAACGGTACACTGTTCGAAAAATCAGCTGGCCATACACAGTGATAGGTACATCAGTGATATATCTGTCGGTATGGAACGCCGAGGTTCCAACGGTTAGATCCATATTCAGGCCATTGATATGTTACATTCTCAAGAACTAAACGCAATTTAATTTCTTTGATGCGTAGGGGGTAAGGGTTAGCTTCAATCTAAGTTTGTGGGATTGCAACCCTTGTCCCGGCCGCCATATTGAATAATCGGTGCAAATGATTTTCGCGCTTTATATGTCATATTATTCATCCCATAGAGAATTCATACCAATTTTTCTTTCGAAAATCTAATTCTTCATAATAATGTTCAATATTTTCCGTCTTCAAATGAAAAATAACAAAGTTACATTTTGGAAAAAAAATCTTTTCGGCAATTTTTTTTTCTAGTC
Organism: Zygogramma bicolorata; assembly: GCA_032362365.1. NCBI lineage: Eukaryota > Metazoa > Arthropoda > Insecta > Coleoptera > Chrysomelidae > Zygogramma > Zygogramma bicolorata. The sequence goes on along the minus strand of JAVJAQ010000390.1, from coordinate 730,422 downwards.
AATTTACGGTAAAATTACGTCAGATCATTTTTTATAGGGGGGTTTTAACGAACAATTCTCACTGAGAATTTTCATAAATTTCGTTCATTTTTTACACCGCTCCGTAGTTGACCGGATTGTCAAATACGCTTTGAGATACATGTGTTCAACTGGTTTTCAAGCTTATCTAATCATTCCACTGAAAATTCGTAGTAGAATTTTCTGTTGAAAATTGAATTCTCTACAACTTCAATTTCCCCACTCATTATCGTGAAATCGAAACTAACAAAAATTATGAATGAAAATATTTGAAAATTTTGGAACATTTTTTTAGGCGGAATAAATTTTTCTCTAGTCATTTTACAATAAAATGTTATCAGAATGAATAATTTTTTTTTGAGTTATAGCGCTCAGAAGATGACCGTATTATCGAATACTCCTTAGGATAAAATGAATAATTAGGCTTAGTATTCTATTACTTTTCTAGCATCCATATAATTTATAATGGGTATATTAATGCAATTTTAATATTAATTAGTTATCGACCCTTTTCCCTACCATAAAAACTTGGTTTCATTTCATTGGTTTTTACAATAATTTCGAATCCGAGTGTACATTTTTACTATTATTATTAGTGCGCAGCTGTTTTTTCTCTCTCTACTTATTCATCTACGTCTGCACTAGTATTACACCACGTGCAGACGTATTCAATTGTAACAAGTATTTTGAGTTATGCAGGTACGATTGTGGGATTTATAGAAAAAAAATGTATTTTGTGATTAGCATTTTAATTTTTTTAAGCATGTACAGCTCATCCAATCCATCTTGACACAAACTCAGATACTTTTCCAGTTGAACACTTGTAGTGCAGACCATGACGAAAGAAAAAACACCTTCTAGGAATGAATTGAGTGAACACATATAATACGTGTTTTTTCATCTTAGTTTACTTCACAGAGATTGCTGGACATACACGTTATTAGTTCTGTGCCAAGATGGATTGGATGAGCTGTACATTGTATAATTCAATCGGGAGTTATTGATTCATCTGTAAGAAACTCTTAGGGAAAATTGTTATATAAAGTGTAAGGGAGAAAGAAATGAAAACCTCGCTTGATCAATTGAATTAAGAATAGTGTCAATGGAAGAATGTATCAAGCAAATAAAAGCGTTTTTTGTAGGATTCGCATATATATATATATATATATATATATATATATATATATATATATATATATATATCCATTTTTCCCGAAGTATTCATTGAAATGTACAAAGACATCCGGCTATTTGGAAAATTAAATGTCAAGAATATTCGAATAGGAAATTGAACATTGAAAAAGCATTTCAAGCTGTTTTGGAATTCTATAAAACATATATCCGAAGCAGCTGAGAGTATTTCAGCAGTAAATGATAAATAAAAAACTAAAAAACACGCTTTCATAAAAAAATTAAACTTTAAAATAATATTTCTTTAAAACTTAACACGCTGTTGTGAAAGAATGAACTGAGAAGTATAAAATGTTTTTCTTAAACTTGAAGTTAGAATTTCATAAAAAAAATAAAATATCTATTTTAGATAAATTTGAATTAGGAATATTTGAAAAAACTGAATTAAGAATAGTGTAATGTTAATGCGTGGGGTGGTGTCAATAGAGCACCTCACCCTTTTTTACATTTTTTGCATTGTTTTTTTTATTTATGCTATTCTCAATTGAAATCTTTCACACTTTTCCTGATTGAAATTTATTATCAATAAAAAATATATCTTTTTATCCTCGCTCTTCCTAATTCAAAAAATGTATTTTTCACTTTCTTTTTCGTTTTTTCACAAAAGCGTGTTTTTAATTTTTTTTCAACTACTTTTCATTTCCCATTTTTTAGTTGGATTTTGTATGAAAGCGAGTTTTAAGTTTTTATCTAATATAATTTATTTTTGATTTTTCAGAAGGAAATAATTATAATATAATTACTGAAAACTGCTAATCTTTCTATGGATTGAAAATATTCAAACTCAATTATTGATTAGTGGGGTCTTACTGAGAAATGCAACAAAAAGGAAAAAAAACAATGAACAAAAATGGTTAAGCCCAATTAACAACTGGAGCCTGTGCTATAATATTTTACCGAAAAGCCTGATTTTTTTCATGAATTACGACGTAATCTAGTGATCTCATCCAATGCCTCACCATTACATGGGACTTTTCCGGTCAACTTAGAACAATCAAGTTCTTCTATCCTAATACCATCTTACGCGACTAAGGGCTACATAAGCTTCTCCAGCGACAATCAATCGAGAACCTCAATAAATGACTGCAAGATCAACTGTGCAGTCTTGCATTTTGTGAACAGTCCATGCCCAACTCAGGATCAATGACAACATACGTCTTTCAGCGGTACCATATCTATATTATGCAGGGAACTGTATCTACATTGGTATATCTGAATCATATACTTGATCCCGTCTCCTTCGCCAAAAAATTCGTTCTATTTGAAGTCGCTAGAAAAACAAATCGTTAATTCTCAAGGTCCTAGTAAGGATATCGAGACGAATTTTTCATATCATTGCAGTGATCGATGCTTGAAAATAATACAAAAATTCAAAATAATCCGACATTTCATAGTTGGCCAAAACCATAGATACATAATACCAAGCTGATAAAAGCGTGTGAAAAATATAGTAAAATAGTTTATAGTATAGTATATAGTATAGTATAGTTTTCCGAAAAGACTGAGGAAAGTATAAGCATCCCAGCAGAGCGGTGCTTTTTTTCTAGATACAGATTCACACGAAAGAAAAGCCCTATAATGTTCAAAGAACATCGCGTGAATCAAGGGACAGAAGACACGAATTAACATAAATTTCTCAAGTTGATAAGCCTCAGGAAGAACGTCAGTAGGTGTATAATGACAGAGCTAGGGAGCCAGTTCAGTTCAGACACCTGCCCCTAATTAATATGCACCCTCATATGTAATTATCGAACACCTGTCCCTACTATTCACCTGGTGTAATAGAATGAAATATAGCAAAAATGCATCTTATGCACCTGGCCTAATATAAAAAATATAGCAAAAATACATCTTATGCACCTGGACTAATATATAAAATATAGCAGAAATGCATCTTATGCACCTGGACTAACATATAAAATATAGCAAAAATGCATCTATTCACCTGGCCTAATATGTAATAAAAATATAGCAAAAATGCATCTTATGCACCTGGCCTAAAATGCACCTGGCCTAAAATTCACCTGGACTAATATGTAAAAGATGCAAAAATATCATACAACCTATGTGTAGCTGATGGTGGATTAATTAATACCCGCATATGAGAATGCGCGAATATCTTAGAGTAGTAAAAACTGTTTTAATTAAAACTCCAAGACTACAAATTGCAGGTGAAGATTAGCGGTACCCACCTTTCTTTCACCTGTGCCCACATGGGTGCTTGTTACTACTTCGAATCTGTCCCGCATATAAGAATGCCTCTGTTATTTTAAATGTATAGTAGAAATTGCCTCAATTAAATATAAGAAATTGCAGGTGAAGATACATAATGTGGGTATAGATAATTAGCAAAAGCATATCAACCATTCCTTATATAAACTGAACATCGAGCTCGAATATAGTCAGTTTTGTGGTCGACAAAGTTACAGTAATAGTGTGAAAATGATCAGTGGAAAGTCAATACAGTCTTTGACTCAATGGAAAAGAGACTTAGAAAATGAAGTCAGAGATGTAAATCCGGATGAGTTTAATCAATCGTTCAGTGACAGTTCGATAGAAATAATTGATGGATCATTTAGTAAATTGAAGCCACTTAATTTTGTGAATATTCGGCCAAGTTGTTCCACCCCCATTTATGGACCCTCAAGTGAAGTAAAGTTTGTGAACAAGCCACCCACCCTCATGAATTCTGAAGAGTTTGATAGAACTTTCAACAGTGGTAGTTCGATCAAAATCATAAGTGGATCGTTTAGTAAATTGAAGCCACTTAATTTTGTGAATAATCGGCCAAGTTGTTCCACCCCCCGTTACGAACCCTCAAGTGAAGTGAATTTTGTAAACAAACCACCAACCCCCCGTTACGAACCCTCAAGTGAAGTGAATTTCCACCCGCCCACCCCCAGTTACAAACCCTCAAGTGAAGTGAATTTTGTAAACAAACCACCAACCCCCAGTTACAAACCCTCAAGTGAAGTGAATTTTGTAAACAAACCACCAACCCCCTGTTACGAACGCTCAAGTGAAGTGAATTTCCACCCGCCCACCCCCAGTTACAAATCCTCAAGTGAAGTGAATTTCCAACCACCAACCCCCCGTTACGAACCCTCAAGTGAAGTGAATTTTGTAAACAAACCACCAACCCCCCGTTACGAACGCTCAAGTGAAGTGAATTTCCACCCGCCCACCCCCAGTTACAAATCCTCAAGTGAAGTGAATTTTGTAAACAAACCACCCACCCCCCGTTACGAACCCTCAAGTGAAGTGAATTTCCACCCACCCACCCCAATATATGACCCAGTGAGTGACACCGAAAGCGATGTCAGTTTGGAGTGTGAAAAACATGATTGTTGCGATGACTATTTTGATACGGTTAAAAAATGTATCGAAGTGTGTGATCAAAAAATAAAGTCGAAAAATTTTCCAGAAATGCGAAAAAAATTGAAAAAATTGAACAACAGAGTGGACAAAGTTCGGAACGTTATAAAAGTGTTGGACCTGTTGATTGCGTGCGGTTCGCAATTCCCAAATAATTTTCCTATAAAAAAGCCACCCACCCCAATGTATGAAGAAATTAGCGAAGAAGAAGATGACATCACATCGGAGTATGACAAGGAAAAAGATGATTGTGAACACTATTTAGAAAAAATGAAAAAAATTGTAATTGAAAATAGAAAAGTTATAGTAAAGAAAATTGAAAAACGGACAAGATTAATTAGGAAGTTCGGAAAGTATAAGAAAGAAATTAAGCGATTACAAAACGCAATAAGAAATGCTGACCAAATAACAATGTTTCACAAAAAATTACCAATTGTACTGAAGGACACGTTCAATTTTGTAAGACAAAATGAATTTTAATGCATTGTTTCAATGCATTGTTTTCATAATATTATATGTAAGTCTTTTGACTCAACAATAGTTTTTTTCCTTCCCCGTTGTTTGCTTTTTTCAATTTCTGTACAGTTGCCAGTGTATAATTGTTTGTTTCATATTTAAAATTGTTGTATGTAATTATAAAACTTACAAAATGTAAATGTTTTTTTACCCTCCAAGACCTCAATTTCCTTAGTTGGAAACCAGTTTCCTTAAAAACAATAAGGTTTTCCATGACAATTCATATTGTTTCTCTAAAATTTCTCGAAAAAATGATTGTCTTTGAAAATTTTTCGTAAAAGTTCATTAAAACAGAAATTTCATAACAAGGCAATAGATGAGAAATATTCATGATTCCAAATGAAGTTAAAGATAATTACTTTCTTAAAATACAAATCATTCTAACTTTGAAAAAAATATCCGAGAAGAACCCACACAAAAAACGATAAACCATTTCAATTGTTGTTCACCAAGAATTCACATTTCAATAAAATATTCTGACAGTCGACTTATAAAAATCACACGAAAATATTTCGTAAAAGTTGTGTGGAATTGAAACAGAAATTTCATAACAAGTTATGAGGCAATGAGAAATATTCATGATTCCAAATGAAGTTAAAGATAATTACTTTCTTAAAATACAAATCATTCTAACTTACTTTGAAAAAACTATCCGAGAAGAACCCACACACGAACGTTAAACCATTTCAATTGTTGTTCACCAAGAATTCACATTTAAAATATTCGACCTACTTCGATGAAACGAACTGAGAACTGATGGCATCGCAGACAAGGTCAATTGAAAACTGGATTCGCTCTCGGCAAAATTACAGGTAGGTGAATTGGAATATACTTGATTTTGTTATTACAGTTTGAGGCGTTGTTCTCTCGTCAATAGATGGTTGGAACACACCATTATGGTTGTTATACTCACACTTTGAATGTTGATAAATAATTGTTGTGATTACTTGGTTAGACAGTATGTGAAAAAATGCATTGTCCCTTTGCAAATCCAGTCGAGTGGATTGGATGATTCCTTCCGCTTTGAAAACAACATTTTATGGCGGGTTGAAATGCTTTTTTAGAGAGAAAAAATAAGTGTTTGATACAGGTTATATGAGGCCATTATTTGCAAAACTTGCTATTTGCTCGGAAGGCATTTTTGGGAAATCGAAAAAAACGATTAACGGCCAAGTAGTGTTTTTCTCGCAATGTAAAGAATGTTATCAATGTTGCTTAGAGTTTTTAGGATTGGAAGTTAGAAGTTTCCAGCCTAACATATTTACAGAAAAAAAGAACTGTTTATTGCAAATAACCAGTTTTGCAAATAAATATCTAAAAATAAAACAAACAATATTAAGTTCAACAACAAATGTAAGGGATTTATTCACGATAATAAAACTTCCACATTTTTTAATAAAAAAAAAAATGTTCAAACGAACAAAAAACTCAAAGAACTCAAACGAAAAAGCAGTCATTCTCGGCATTTTGGCAATTTTCCAAACCATCAACGGTTTCTTCTGATGAAGCAGTATCTTTCTGCAAGTGTTCTTTGTAAAAATTCAGTTCAGGAAGGCTTCTCCAATTTTATCCGTAGTGTTTGGAAAGGAGGCCAATAATAGTTACTTTATCCCCCTTTAATTCTTTTCCCAGTGGTAATTTCTCAGGAGCCATTGAAGAAAGAGGAAAATTTTTCTTACAAACGTTTTTAGCTTTCCCAACGTCAATGGAGTAATTGGGTTCACCTTGGACTAGAACATTTTTGTCTTTTTTGTAAAAAATTAACCGCTTTGCCTTATTGAATTCAAAGTGCTATGATCTAGGCACCCGTTTCTTATGAACAGTTGTAATAACGTGTTCGTCACGTGGATCAACAGAAATGATTTCATTGGTGGCAGAGCAAGCAGCGAGTTTTGCAGGTATAACGTCAAAGCAAAGAGCGAGTTCTGCATATAACTGTAATTTTCTCGACAGTATTTGCATGCTAAAGAGACAGTTTTGGGAAATTCTGATTTTATCATTTGATTCCCCTTTGAAATTGGAATAGACTTAGCAAAAAAAACTTCTGCATATAACTGTAATTTTCTCGACAGTATTTGCATGCTAAAGAGACAGTTTTGGGAAATTCTGATTTTATCATTTGATTCCCCTTTGAAATTGGAATAGACTTAGCAAAAAAAACAATTTTCTAAGATTTTGTCGATTAGCGAGTTTTGCAAATAATGGCCTCATATGTAAAGAGATGGTCGTTACAAGATTGAACGATTCTATCTCGTAATGAAATAATGCTGTTCTAGTATGTATTAAACAGAAACCAAAATTAGTTTATACCAAAATTAGTTTATTGATTATTACATAGTATACAAAATTTGGTTAGGCAATATATAAATATATTATTGTTGCATTGACTGCAAGATTCAGTATCCCATTGTACATCCAGAGCATATCCAGTCGAATGGATGGAACGATGTGTGGCCGTCGTATTAAGATTCCTCTGTTGAGCGATGTCAAAGAAACACGACAGGCACCATGTTGACGAATCATTCAGAATATAATACTGCGCCGTCAAACACACATATTCCCTCGTAGAATTTTGAATAAACTCCAACGTATTCACTTGATGTTCTATTAACGTTCTATGTACACTATCGAATTCATAATCGGTATCTGCCATTTTACACAGTAATATGAAAATGCTGGAAGTGGGAGCTTTTATATAGTGGAGTTTTGCGAATGCAGGTTTCGACCTGCATGAACATAAACGGTTTTGCGTAGTAAACACCTGCTTCCAACCCGCATATAATTGTTTGAACACCTGTAGTAAACATCAACGGTTTTGCGAATAAACACCTGTTGTAAACATTTGCTTCTAATGCGAATGACTCTGCTATTCTAATGTGCACACCTGTTGCCCCCACCCTGCCTTCTATAATATATAAAACGGGCTTCAGAATAAACACAACAGTATAAAGTTACCTGAATCGAAAGATGTCTGAATCTAAGTTTGATTTGAGCAATGACAGTGCTTTCAAGAAAATACCTTCAGTGTTGTTGGGTGAAAGAAGATATTATTTGAACAGTTCAAAGACAAAATTCATATCAGTGAGTCTCAACTACGATTACGAGTTCACTACGTGTATTCAAATATCAGGAAACAAAAACGACACCATAAGTTTCAACGAGGTGGAGTGGCAAGAATTCGTAGACCTGCAAGGAGTAATAACCAATTATTTATACTCCAATATAGAAGAGCATATAGACAGTAGAAGATTCAGTTTGGATATTCAAGTGCTACCCTTTGCAACAGTTTTGAAGATAACTAAGGACAATTCTTATGTGTATCTGTCGTATGATGGTGTGTGTGCTTTATGGAACCTATTACTTCTCATAAGTTATAGAATAACCATGTTAAAAAGACAAGAGTTCCCGAGTTATTTGAGAATTGTGCAATGTGGTTTGCAGAATATGGATGGTGACGTGCTGGAAAATGCCATCAAGGTACTTCAACCCAGAGAAAATTCAGGGTCAGAAAACATTGCTATTATATTGGAAATGATATATTTGTATCCCGATATCTTCAAAAAATATTGTGGAAAATGAAAAAAGTGAGATTTAACGAACAGTGTAATACAGTGCAAAAACTTGTTGTATGGAGTTCTGCGTATAAACTTTCAAGGCAGAGATACTGGGAACTAGTAGCTTGTGACAGAATGCATTTCCAGCGCCGTATTAAGAAACTGGCTGAAATGATCAATCCTATATTAGATTATAATCATAGATGTAAAATATATTCAGAAAGATTTAAATAAAACAGTTATACAAATTTTACTTTTATTTGAAACTTCATAACACATCACGTTTATCAACCCAAGAATTATGTCTATTGTCAAGTCCTAGCCATTTAATAAATAGCTTATTTCCTTTGCGTCTTATAATTTTCTCTACTAGGTACACGTCCGGATATTTAGATTTTTGTAGTTCTTCAGTATAGAAGGCACCTTTGATCTCCTGCCCCGCTTGGTCTTCCAAAAGGTAGGTTATAGGATTGGTATAATTTACTTTACGAACTATAAAACTTTCGTTCGACCACATGGGTCTATAGGATTTGGTAAATGCTTCGCGGTACTTGCTTATTCTCACAGAGTCACCTTTTTTAAACTTGGCACCTTTAGGATCGAGAGTCTTCAAACGACTGTATACAGTTTTCAAAAGTGTTTTTGCATTTTCAGCAGTAACTTCACTTGGTTTCATGTTTATAGTGGTATGCTTAGTATTATTATATTTATTCACAATTTCTGGAAGTAAATTCAACCATTTATAGGATCCTTGTAAACTAAACTGCTTCCACATTGAATTTTTGAGAGTTCGATTGACACGTTCAACTATACTGGCTTTTAAAGAGGAAAAAGAGCTGTAGTGATTAATGTTCCATTTCTTCATCAGCTCTTGGAATTCCCTATTATAAAATTCCTTCCCCATGTCCGTTTGAAGATTAAGTGGTGGAGAGCTCATTTGGGACAAAATTTTGTTCATAGCAAAAGTAACGTCCTTTCCAGTTTTACGTTTAACAGGTTCAGCCCAAACATATTTACTGAAAACGTTTATAACCACTAATATGTAACGGAAACCTCTATTAGTCTTTGCGTAAGGAATCATTTCCACCAAATCTGCTTGAACCAAATCATTTAATCCTTTAAGTATTACATGACGACGTTTAAAACGTTTTTTTGCACCCTTGTGCAGTTCAATCACGATCTCTTCTTTAACGTTATTCATTTTTTGTTATGGGACATTGAAAAACAATTTCAATAAATAGTTTTTGCTGTTGATCGAGAAGAAATGTGATCTTATCCCCTTTATTAAAACTCTTATTAACAAAATCGTTTAATGGAACAACATTTGCAGACTCCTCATTAATAAAGGCTGATACTTGCTTTGGTAATGAGAGAATACTTTCAATTTTGCCAGAGACTGGGAATGTATAAGAAATTGTACCATTTTCCAGTACAAAAAAACTGCTGCTTTTTTTAGCATCTCGAGCTGCCCTAATATACAGAACACATTTGCAATGATAATCAGATGGGTTCCATATGTAAAACGGCGTACTTGGTGTAGGAGATGATACTATATCTGGTTGTGAATAGGGAAGTTGAGCTGGTTTTAAATAATGTCTACCGAATTTATCAAGTGGCATTGTCAACGTCAACGAGACGACTGAGTAATTTGTGTCAGATAACTTATTTTATAATTTTCGATTCTCTTAGTTCTTCCAATATAGATATAATTTCATTATTATGATTTGTATTACCAGCAACTTGAGATGCTACCAGTAGTCTTAACCTATCGACTATCTCATTATAATCATCGAAATATTGATATTCGGTGCGTTTATTATTCAAAGCCATCATTTGCAAACCCTTACCGGTAGTTGGTTTTGATTTGCTTCGTGTAGCCATAGTGGGAAGAGTGGAGGAACGTTGTCTTGGTTTGACATATGGTTCGATTATGAATTTGAATTTGTCCTTGACTTCTCTGGTGGCAGATTTTAAAGGTTTTGTGGGATCACTTTGTATATGAAGCGCATTCGTTCGCTTGAGAATATCAATATACTGATCAGTATCTGCTTTTTTATATCCGATGGGATTTGTCTTGAATAACAATTCATACAAACCAGGTGTTCCTTTATATCGAATACCCTTGATTATAAAATCAGGACCTCGGAAGTCTATTGTAGAATCACCTATAGTAACTTTATCGGTCTCCAGATCATGATGAATACCGAAACGATGGTCGAATAATCCTTCTGTATCTCTGATATTTTCTTCAATGTAAGTTCTTGGTAATGGTGCCTCAAAGGCTTCCAAGTACTCTTGTAATGCAGCCTGGGAGGTGGTATCAAAAACATTGCGTATAGTATCCTCCAAATATTGATCGTCTGGCTGTATATCTGCTTCAGGCATGCTCTCGAAAACAGTTTCGTTTGCTGAAAAATCAGGGCTTGGCAATTTAACTCTTCGAGGTAATGAAGATTTTGGAGTTTCGTTTGCTGAAAAATCAGGGCTTGGCAATTTTACTCTTCGAGGTAATGAAGATTTTGGTCGACGCTCCGGTTTTAGTTCAGGAGTTTCCATTTTCGGTTTGATCGTTTCAGACCGTTGTATATTAGATATAAATTCTTTGAGAGGTTGTGTCAGCGGTTTGTATGCCTGCTCTAATTCAGATTGCGATTTGGTAATTTCACCTTTTAACATATTATACTTTTGTTTCAGTGCTTTCCGAGAAGCTAAAAGTCGTCTTTTCAATTGTTGTTTCATCTTCAATGTTAGGTTTGCACTGACCAATTACACAATTATGATTGCATTTATATAGTGATAAACGTATCGAATCCCTTTCGATATCTACCATATTTTATAGGACAGTCTTTGTCTATGACAATAAAACCGTGTTCATCTTTCCAACATGCAGCGCACAGTTCTTTGAAGTCTTGAAAAGACATATCCACACTAATATGATCATCAAAAATATGTTTGAGGTTTGTCATGTCTTGTTGAAATATAATTAGTAGATTTGCATTATCGCGAATTAGTTGTTTAGGTATGGATGAATAAGTTTGGCACAAGTAGAAGCAGTCTGTATTTTTATGTCGGCCAAAACAAAAATAGCCCTTCATTATATTCTGATCACATGATGCAACATCATCAAATATTATAACAGAATTTTGGCGAAGTTGCTCTGGAGGTATAACATCTTCTTCATCTTGAAACTCGAAATATCCTATTTCCTTCAGAGGTCGGAGCAGCATTCGTAAATAATTGTACTTTGGTTGATGTAAGGATTTCGAAAACAAATAAATATTCTCGAAACGTAAACCATTGGGATGCTCAAGAATACTCAACATTACATTCGTTTTACCACACCCAGAAGCTCCTACAATCAATCCGCGTTTTGATTGTCCACCACCAAATAAAGCTCCATGTTTTTGAAAAACGGGCTCGGAACTAATTTCATCATAATTGACAACAGGTAAGGATATGTGTTGTTTTTCAAACCTCATTCTGAAATGAACTGAATTTGGTGTATATATATATATATATATCTCAGAGCACAACTCTCTTCAATTCATGCTCGAGAGTATAAATGGTCATGCGAAAAAAAATATTAGTTAGTACTCGAAGAACAGGCACAAAGAGGGGTAAAGGTTTACTGAATACCCTGATAAATAAGCTTCCATTTGAGCTTCATATTCCTGGATATCAGTAAGTGTAAAAAACAGTTTTTGTATTGGTTTTTAATAGATTTTCATTATTAGATTTTGCGGACCAGGAACGAAACTGAATGAGAGACTAGCAAAAAATCAACAAGGCATAAACAAATTAGACGAAAGCTGCAGAAAGCATGATTTAGCATATGCAAACTTCAAAGATACATCAAGAAGAAACATAGCAGACAAAGAGTTGGCCGACGCAGCTTTGCAACGTTTAAAATCACCTGACGCAAAGTTTGGGGAAAAAATTGCTGCAGCTGGTGTAGCAGGCATAATGAAAATGAAAAACAAATTAGGAATGGGTCTGAAAAAGACTAGAAAATCAATCAAAAAAGGAGGGTATTTGAAAGTTGTTAAAAAAAAATCTAAAAGAAATAAAAAAGCAAGAGTTATTCCGATTCCGAAAAAGGGTGGTTTCCTTCCATTTCTTCTCCCATTGTTAGGAGCAATTGGAGCCCTTGGAGGCGGTGCAGCAGGTATCGCCAAGGCTGTAAATGATGCGAAGGCAAGTCGTCAGGAGTTAGAGGAGCAGAAAAGGCATAATTTGGCGATGGAACAAACAGCGAAAGGAAAAGGTTTATACCTCAATCCTTATCGGAAAGGATATGGATTATACCTCAATCCATACCAAAAAAACCAACGATAAAGCTACCTCATAGACCCCTAACTAACGTAGATCTGAAGAAATATGTGGATTATTTAAAAATTCCTTATTTTCGAGGAGTATTTATGAGAAACAATCTTCCAAAAACAATACGAAATCAGGAGAGTGGAATAGTCAATTTAGATACGAATAGTGGAGATGGAACACATTGGACAGCGTATGTGAAAAAAAACAACAAAATAGTTTATTTCGATAGTTATGGGAATTTAAGACCTCCGAAAGAACTAGTGAAATATTTTTTAAGTGATGGTAGCTTGAACAAAATTCAATATAATTATGACGCAAAACAGACACATTCTTATATCTGTGGGCACTTGTGTCTAGTATTTTTATATAATCAATACAAGTAACATTCTTCGTTTAGTGTTGAATAAACCGTTAAACAATAATAATGTCTTTTACTTGTGCTCTCACCGGTAATTCTTCGATTCTAAGCTATAATTTTAATCCTCCTATATATTTAGAAGATGATGTTGATTATGAAATAGGATTAGCCAATATTGAGACTTACAACAGTATACCAAACATCGATAATACCAATAATAGTTTCAAGTTTGGAGAACGTTTGGAGCATACGGTTTCGCTTCCACTTGGTGCATATGATGTCGAAGACATCATCAAGTACATAGTAACAACAATTAATAATGAAGATAGAGACGTAAATGTTAAGATGACTCCTGATGTGAATACTGCTAAACTTAATGTACAATCGACAACGAACATTTCGTTCGATGTTGAAAACTCTATAGGCCCTGTATTGGGTTTTGAACGCAGGGACTTGCTTGCTGTTGATAAATCGGATAAAATGGTACGAATTTCGAAAGTGAATACCCTTTGTATCGACTGCAATATTGCAGGTGGTTCTTTCCTCAATGGTAAACCCGTCCACATCATACATCAGTTTTTTCCAACGGTCCCTGCCGGGTATAAAATAGTCGAGTCACCGTTAAACATCATTTACTTTCCTGTCAGCGTTAAAACAATAAACAACATTACAGTTTCAGTGATAGATCAAGACGGATATCTCGTCAATTTTCAAAAAGAGACTGTAACCGTCAGATTACATCTGAGAAAAGTTATTTCGTGAATATGGTTTTGAGATTCAATTTATTGCAGACTATACCAAACTATATAAAAGCACGTAAGACGACAAAAGCCATTAGTAGCTCCCATAGACGTAAAGTACTAACATCCGAAAATCGACAGTTTTTACAATCCCTTGGACTTCAAGTGTTAGTATAATGGATCTCCTCAACGTAGTCGAACAAACCTTCAATGACACTGCTATCGAAGATTATCAGTTTCATACATATCAACCTTACATACCTGGAAATTTGAATTACAATGATGAAATCAGAATTCCTATCCAAGATCTAGATGCATATACAGCCCCATGCAATAGCTATTTGTATATTGAAGGGAAATTGACCAAGGCGGATGGTACAGTACCTACTAAACTCAAATTCATAAACAATGGGGTGGCTTTCATATTTCGAGAAATTCGATATGAACTGAATGGTATAGTGGTTGATTCTGTAAGGAATGTTGGATTGGTGTCAACGCTCAAGAACTATTTATCATATACTGAAAATGAGAGTGTGTCTTTACAAAATGCTGGCTGGTTTCCAAAATACACTTCAACACAGGATATTTTGGTTGATGCTGTAGGAAATTTTAACGTATGCATACCTCTGAAGCTCTTGGTTGGATTCTTCGAAGACTTTCAAAAATTGATAATCAACATGAAGCAAGAACTTGTACTGATACGTGACTCTAACGACAAAAATTGTGTACACAGTACAGATGATTCTGAAGAACCCAAAATAGATATATTCAAATTATATTGGAGAGTTCCTCATGTATCCGTCAGTATTTCGGAACAACTACGACTGAATAAAATTATCAATAAAAATGTGGAATTACCTATCAAATTCAGAAGCTGGGAATTGATAGAATATCCGTCTTTGCCAGCAACAACCAGACATACGTGGCCAGTAAAAACGACTACCAAAGTTGAAACGCCAAGACATGTTATAATTGCTTTTCAGAAAAATAGGAAAGGAAAAATCACGTCGGACATGTCTCAATTTGATGACTGCAGTTTAAAGAATGTAAGGGTATTCCTCAATTCAGAGAGATATCCATATAACGATTTGTATCTAGATTTCACTAATAACAAATTTGCAACATTATATGAGATGTTTGCCAACTTCCAGGAATCATACTATATGCATAAAAACAATCAGCCCATTTTTACTCCAGATGAATTCAAATCACGTGCTCCAATTACTCATATTGATTGCTCCCGACAGAAAGAGACCCTACAGACAGGGTCAGTAGTGATGCGTATTGAATTCGAAACGGAACGAGCGACCACAACAGATACAACAGCATATTGTCTTATATTACACGAAAAGCATTTCACTTACAACCCGTTAACAAAAATTGTTAAACAGTATTGAACCTGTTCCCCCTCCCTCTTCAATAGGTATAAATAGGAATTCTGTGATGACTTTAATGAAGATGACTTTTAACCATCGACTAACACTTTATCAGTTGAATTTGAAATTATTAAAACGCAGAATTGAATTGTATTGTTTACAAAAAAGCTTGGAGAACAAGTTTTCCATGTTAAAACTATGAGTCTTGTAGTAGATATTCAAGGATTCAAAATTGAAAAAAATAAATTTATTGTCAAGGAATTGGCATCTTATGATGGACAAAAAATTGGGCACTATGTGTTTAAGCCACCGTTTCCGTTCGAGATGTTGCCACCTGAATTACAGAAGCAAGCTGAATGGTTGACCAGGAATCATCACTGCATCAAGTGGACTGAAGGCTCTACTCCAACCCATAAATTTGGAGAAATTTTGGGGAAACTCACCCAGTCTGTGTCACATATTTATGTTAAAGGTCGTGAAAAGGCGGATTACTTAAAACAATTCACTTCCAAGCCCATATATGAATTAGAAGAATGGCCATCTTTACAAAAAGGCGAAGCAAAATGCTGTTATCATTCGCAAGCTCAGTGCATGTGTGCATTATCTAATGTTTTTCATTTGTATGACAATGTTATTATGGCGTAATAAAGTCTATTTGTACATCCTATGTTTGATTTCAAACATGTCGAGACATGTAATCCCCACCCGGTAACCAGTGGGGATATAGCTATATATATTTTTACAATCGTCAAACTCGACATAGTATGATGGACTGTGAAACAGTTCTAGAACTAAAAGAGTGTTGTGTCTGTCATGCAGTGATTGGAGAAAAGTATATTCCAAACCATCTTTACTTTAGTGAGCACAGAATAATAGTTGGTCTATGTGATCGTAAATGTTTTCAAACAAGGCCTATCAAAGTTAGTTGTCGGTATTACGGCAGGTATTCTGTTTTGAACTCGCCCCAGTCTGAAAGAAAAACCTTCCACTTTTGCCATAGACGACTACCTCCTAGAATGGATTCAAGAAGTGAAGACAAGAAGCCGCCTGTGATACCTCCAGAAGTGGTGAAACTTTGGGAAGAAAAGGTATTCCGAAATAGGCAGAGATTTGCAAATAATAAATAACTTTGAAAGTTCATTGATTTTTAATCCCCCCTCTCCTTGTGGAATATGTATGTATACAGTGAAAAACACTAGTTCCCTTTCAGTCATTAAAATGGTTTCTTCAGAGTTTATCGTTTTGCAAGCTGTTCTCCATGGTTATCTATTCATAGCACAGCCAACTAATATCTCAGATATCTTTGTTTGTTTTGATAGTAATGGAACGAGAAACGAGAGTTGGCCCTCAAAATGGTATAGAATGAAACCATATGTGAATAATAATGTGGTAACTGTGAAAAACAAAATCCCCAAAAATGGCACTTATTATAAATTACGAATGAGAACTGGTAACCAATGGTCAGATAGCAAATGGTTAGAGCTATATTCCAGCTTCATTAGCCCCACCTCTGTCAATATTACAAATACGACTTCACAAAGGGAACCTGAGTCATTAACCACAGTGGTTTGGTACATAGCGGTCTGTTCATCTTTACTAGTCATCGGATTGATTGTTTCGATTTCGCAACAATGTGTGAAGTGGATTGTATAACCTGTATCACAAGGGAGTTGATGGATAGACACATGAATGGTACACAATTGTATACATTCACCGAGGCAGAACTCAGTTACTTTCCCTTAACATATCTTATTCAAGCAGCTCGTCCGACGGAACTCCTTTTGGCATGGCCCCAATTGCCTGCAGAGTATAGGCGAAATTTTGATCTTCAAATTCAACTTCCATGCTTTGTTCATCACAATCGACCAGAGTGGCGTAATCACGTAGATGGCTCTCCCCAACCACAATCAAGATGTCATGTGTGCAAATGGGGACTTCAAAGATGTAATGGAAATACTTAAATAAAACCACTATTCTGAATTATTGTTTTATTAACTCGAATCAAACATAATTTTATTATTTACAATTCATCCAGTAAATCTTGGGCCAACTGTAGTAAAATATCCAAGTTTTTGTCACTATCATCATTTAGGGGTGCAATTTGATAATGCCCCCAGGCTAGTGTGTTTACATCACCTGGTATAACATAGCGTTTGTCATCAGCTGATGACAAAGCAACTTTGTTTTTCAGTTCAGTGTAGATGGTGTGCAATCTAGATGTGAAAATGTACATTTTTCTAAATATTACACCACCATTTTCTACAATTTGAATATAGTCATTGAAATTTATCTCATGTTTGATGACGCTGCTGGACACCCCTTTCGCCTTCTTCATCACGTCGTCAGCTTTAACACAATATGCTTTGGCACCAGTTCCATAAAAACTTTTTATCAGTTTTCCAGCATACTCGTCCTTCATCTTCCCCACTACCGACTTAGTTTTTGGTATATTATGTACATTATTTACAGAGTAATTTGAGGTATCAAAAAAGTGAATATTTTTTTTGATGTCCTCATATGGGTTTTCTGTAAACAGTTCCAGAATCAGCGAATCGGTATCTGTATATAATAAGGTCGCGGTGTCACCGTAGAGAGGTTTGATATACCCATATAAAAAATCATAAATGATGGTTTTTGAAATATCCAATATCGCAAAGCCAGCATAAAGTGGTCTATCATATGTGACTTTCACCTTCTGTAGTTGTATAGCAACCAAGTTTTCGTCAAATATAGCAGACGATTTGAAATGAGGTTCAGCGATCAGAGCCCTAGCACCCTTTTTTCCTTTACCGCTTTCCCAGGAGGAGCATAATTTGATGTTTTGTCGTTTATCGACGTTTTCCATGGTTTTTCCAAAAATTGAGTTGATCATCAATTTGAAGAGCTCTCTCTCAAATTCATTTTTAGCTGTATTTCGTAATTCCGTATTCAAGTCCACATATGATCCTAACCATCGAGTTTGGGAAAATTCCAGTATTCTATGTATCTTCTTCAATTTCAGCCCATATTCTAAACACTGTTTCAAATTTCTATAGTGGATTATATATTTATATTTGTTATCTAGACTTGGAATTAATTTTGATGTCTTAGAATTTGGAGGTACCATGGTTTCCGGGCAAAACGGCAGATCATTATGATCATTATGCAAACTAGCTGGATATTCCAAATCAACTTCTAGAACATATCCTTTTGGTGAATTGTCATCGATACCAAAACAATCAAACTCTGCTATTTCATGATGTTTCAACCATCGGAAATCACCACACGGTAGTCTGTGTTTCATAGCTGCACCATATAAATTTGTAGCGTCTAGATACATAATGTATGATGTCGGCTTTGATGGATCATGACTTGAAAGAAATTTGTTATTGGCAACAGCTTTTCTCTTACTGCATGTACTGACACCGCCTCTAATTCCCTTTCTGAAGAAGTGCACCATGTCCACATCCGTCAACAACTCCAATTCTACTTGCGTCTTCCGAAGCATAGCATCCCAGCTCAAAGATGGTGCTGTCACATATTGACAAGGATCCAATTTATAATGATTCAAACATAATTTCCTAAAGTTCTCAAAAATATCCGCCAGTAATAACACATCTGATTTGAGGTAAACGTCAGAATACTGACCCAAATTTTGGCAGTCGAATGTTTTCCATACTTTATTGGCCCGTTCATAATCTTCTTCCGATACATCCTCTTTGGTTAGATCATTGTAGAATTTATGTCTAGGTGGTAGGTCAGTTTCTTCTAATCTTTCCAAAGAATCCATATAGTTATAAGGAAAAACTCCCTTCCTTCTAATCAGATTAAACTCTCCATCATTTGCAAAGTACTTCCTGATCTCTACACATTGCTGGGGTTCCAAAGTTTGACCTAATTTGTCCAGCGATTTAGGGAGGAAACGGAACGAATCCACAAACTTTAGCTTCATGTATACATTCGGCATCTTTGGGTCGGGACATTTCTCAACAAGAATGGATTTGGAAAATGTAATATATTTCTCCTTTGTTTGGGCTATCACTGAAACTGGTTCTTGTTTACGAGCCAGCTTTTTCACAAAGAGATGGCAATCGTAGTTTGATAAATTGTGAAATACAACTGGTATCGATTTCGGAGTCTTGTAATGTAGATTGCAGATTGAATGGGCCGCTCCGCGATATTTTCCAGTAAAGTGACAGTGTTCCCTTACTTTCACCTCACCTCCATGGACAAATGGTTTATCACATATGTGGCACAAAGTGGCATGGTCATATTCGAGTTGTTCTTGGTCGGTTAGAGGGAGCATCTGTTTGTGATTTTTGAAGTGGGTGTTGTATAATTCCATGGCTGTTTCATCTAATTTTTCCATAAAAGTTTCCACTACATCAGATCCACGATACGAAAAATATTGGGAGTACTTATCATCAAAGTTACATTTTACGTAAAAGGCGAAAGAGTAAGGTTGGTGTTCACAAACTTTTACTGTGAACGATGAATCATCAGAAGGCTCGTTGTGATCTATGGGCTTCAATATACTTTCAAAATCAGCATAAATAACAAATGGAACTGGAATCTGTTTCTCGAAATTTACAAATTTCAAAATGTTCTCTGGAATGTTTTCACCATATTTATTCAACTTCAAATTGGTTTTTGGGATTTTCGTTATTATATGGTTACAATCATTTTCTTCATGCTCCGCCAGCTTCACTCGATTCGTAAATGCTTGTAAGCATCCATCACAAATGTATAGTCCACCATCGTGTTTTGACTTTTGTTTCGAAACCAACTTTGAGAGATCTTTTATAAGGCAATAGTGGGAATTCCCCGACTCATCGCTAATCAGTAATAAATTAACGTGAGTGGGTTGACGCTGTGAAGTAAAATGTAGCGGTCCCACTATTTCAGTAACTGATGCTCCATCTTCGAATGTTGTTTCCAGCCCATATACATTTATTGATATATTATTCATTCTTTCCCATTTTTTTATGTTTGTCAGTTTCATGGGAAAGTCCAATCCATCGAAGCACAACAGAGTATTATAATGGGGATATGATTGGGGATTTGTTGGATCTCCATCTGCCGGAAAAATTGCCGCATTGACTGACCAGGCAAAGCACGCATTGTCCAAATTCCGAATATTCAACACCGCATTCTTCTTCAGTATACATTTGGGTAGTTTCAAGTACGATGAGGCTGCCAGTGGAGTATACTTGTTGATGTTCACATCCAGAAATACAATCTGTTTGATCTGCCATCCAGAATCTCTCTCCTGAAACTCTGAAGCCTGAGAAATCATTTCTTCTTGAAAGCCAGCAAAAGCTTCTTCTAGATTTGTTGACTGGGTAATGATTCTATTTCTGGTGTTGAATGACTTGATGTCGGTTAACTCCTTCTCCGGTATTGTATAGACTCCAAATACTTCAAAATTAATTTTCAATGCATGATGTAGCTCTAGGTGTACATCAATAATGCCTAACACTTTCGGTTTCACTTCTTCCAGAAAATCGGAATAGTCGATGTATGCTGCCAAACTTTTGAACCGGTACGAGGCTATCCTGTTTTTGAATGCCGATTGGAGTTTTTCCACGCCATTTCCCAAAACACTCTCGATAGGACGGTTCACTTTTTTTCTATTGATGGTCGATTCACAGCCGTTTTTCAAATGCCGATTCAAATTAGCTTGTTTCGAAAACGTTTTATTGCATCGTGCACAGGTAGTCTTCGGCTTCTTACTAGGGACATCACACAGTTCACTAGTACTTTTTCTTTTAACTGGACAATAGTTTTTGACGTGTCTTGTCAGACTGCTTTTGCACGAGAAGTTTCTTTCACAGTGTTCACACTTCATTGTGTAATGATACAACTATGGATATTCACTCTGATCATTACATTTTATATCCACTGCTACTGACGTCACAAACAGGTGTTCATAAATGCAGGTGGCAGATGTTCGATAATGCAGGTGTTCGATAATTACATATGCAGGTGTTCGATATTGCAGGTGTTCGATAATTACATATGAGGGTGCATATTAATTAGGGGCAGGTGTCTGAACTGAACTGGCTCCCTAGCTCTGTCATTATACACCTACTAACGTCCTTTGGCGAGGAGTTACAAAGTTCTGCTATTCTACTGAAAAAAGATCCGTGAGCAAGAGAGTTCTGACTGGTATCGAACTTCACAAGAAAGGGGTGGGAATTCCGCACTCGTCGGGTCATTTGTGTTGAAAGTGCCAAGAGTGGAACGATTGTCGTCAATTTAGAAGAGCACCGATCGTGAAAATATTCATAGAGAAGAGACCATTTTTACGATTCTCCAACGAAGTGAGCGAGTCCGTGAGCGAAGTATCACCAACAAGGCGGATTGCTGAAAAGAATCAAAAAGTATCAAGGAATGGATTGGTGCTGAGCTCCATACATGAGAACTTCATTCTAAGAGAGGCCGTACCTGTACCTTATTGTAGATCATTAGAGAGATGATGAGAGATTACTACTGATCGTAATTCCTAGCATCAAGATACTTGACTTTGTAGAAATAGTTACCCCTGACATCTGAACACTAGATGATGATAGATCGGCTTTCCTTGAGAAAAGACATGCCTGAGTTTTTTTCATTATCAAATTCCACCAATATTATGTTACCCCATTCTTTTATTTCGCAGAGTCATTGTTACTATTATTGACGCTAATGTCTCTCTCAGTTTTTGTTTCTCGTGATAGTATGGGGAGTCTGGAAGAGAAACCAGTATATAGGTACACTTAGGCATAGCATTGTCAGATTTGCGAATAAATCTGTTTCTTCCACTAACGGACGATTCAGCATTTTACAGATCAACAGTACGATGTGATCTACGGATTTTCGAGACTGTCTCAGTTGACAAACTCTGCTGGATTCGGTGCGTTTTAAACTGACACATTGATATGGCACGATTTGATTAAACTATTGGCATGTCGATGGACTTGCTCAGATGAAGCGGTTCGTGAAAACAATATTTTTTAAGGACTTCGACGACCACGGTTTCGTCATTTGCATGGATGAAGCGGTTCGTGAGATGAATATTGTTTGAATATTGTCGGCCATTAACCATAAAGGGAGTTTGATGTTGTTCTGTCAAGATGAGTTTTGTTGTTGGCCTCACTGATGTGTAATTGTAATATGCTCGAGTTGGTTATTTGATGAATGCGGCCAATGCAGAGTTTATGAGAAATAGTAACTGGTGTGCACAAACCCGATTGGGATAAATACAGACTAGCCTAACCGTAACATTTTGTAAGCTGTGCCATGTAGAATTGATTATACTTCAATATTCAAAAGTAATTTAGAGTAGTTAGAATGTGGAATGCTCAAGTATGGCGTAGAAGGTATATCAAAAATATTCAATTAACTCCAAAAAGGATTTATCGTGATAGGGGTTTTCTTTAAAAATGCAGCTTTTTCGAAACTTACCTATCAACAATCCGAATAGTTGTGTGTGACATGAAACGGCTTCTTTTTCCTTCTGCAAAGGTGTTTTTTTTTTTTAAATTGGTACTTGTGTCGTTTGGTATGACATCAGGATATAGTGATAACAATGTTTTTAACATAACTAGTCTTCATGACAACGAAACAAAATACTCACAACCTTTCGAAACATTTCCTGACTTTCCTTCAGATAATTTTCAAAATAGTCTTCATTTTCCAATGAGAGTTGATGGGATTTTGTAAAAAGGTAAGGATTGTGGCAACTGCTTCATCATTCAACATTTCCTTTTCACCTCTTTCGAATACTTCCCTAAAAAAAAGTTTATCAGATATATATATATATATATATATATATATAAATAATATTATATAATCAATTAACATTCAAGTATAAAGTATCCTCAGCACCGAGTTCGAATATTCGAATATATTATTAATTATATATATATATATATATATATATATATATATATATATATATATATATAATTTTATAAAATAGTTAACTTACCCCCTACACTCTCAGAATTATCACATAAATATGGTTATCCCCAGCTTTTTCAACAATACCTACTTATATAATATAAGAATCTCCGCATCAACATCAACACTTCAAGACACTCTCTCGTAGAACAATATAATCTTTGACGAAACACCGTAACGTAACACCAATCTAAACTTTGGCTCGTAATTCAAAAATATTGACCACAAGCAATGATTATATAGTACACCAGGATTTCAAAGTTCGTCAATTTTTTTAAGTATATATGTATATAACTATTAAATATAACTTAATATTTTATATTTCCCAAAATCTGTAATAATCATGTACCGAGTAACGTCAACAGAAATGTACGTATTCGCACTGGGTACACCTAGGTACATATTCAGGAGGTCTCTGATTTGTCCTCAAGCGTGAATGCCTAAAATGGACCTAATATGTACGTACTGAGAACGTACTGGGTACGTCCGGAAATATACACACTCAGAACGTTCCTGACTGGAGGGGCAAGTAAAAACCCAAATCATACCTAATATGTACGTCCCCAGTACGTCATGTGCTATATGGAAAAATACTGCGTTTTCTTCTGGCGATACAAAAGCCTGAATTGATTTCAATTATTGGGACGGGCACACTTGCTGACGCAATTATGAGAAGTCATCGACTTCATATTGATGATGCCACTACCTTGTACTGACGAGAGGCCAAATAGACCAAAACACAAGTGTGCCCGTCCCAATAATTGAGAATCAATTCCAGCATTTGTATCGCCGGAAGAAAATTCAGGATTTTATTCTGTGAAGAGAGTTATCAGCCAAGGAAGAAGTTGTTTTCTAACAGGTGTCATCCAGAAACCTATACCTATAAGTTCGAGTGCCAATATCTCTGTTTCAGAAAGTCGTCATCCCCTAATGATAGCATTTTCCGTTTACACAAATTCGCTTAAGATATTGCAAACTTCAGGAGGTAACAAGGAACAGATCACCATTTTTAATGGCATGAAGAGTATAAGTATGCTTTGGGTTATAGCCGGACATGGATTTCTTGGATGGAAAAACATAAACATCATGAATGACCCTGACTTAAGAAAAGTAAGTGATGATAGCATATAACATATAATAATTCAAAGTGAATCATAAATCTCGAGAAAAAAAACGTTGCCTTCTTCAAGTCAAAAATGAATATCGCTTCTGTCTGAGCTGCAACATTTCTTCAAGTTGAAGCCGAAATGCAGTTGATATTTCGATATTAATTAATTTTCTCATTAGAAAATTACTTCCAAATGTTGGAGGATTCCTAATAATTTATACCAGGCCAGTAATAACGGAATTCATGATGGACACATTTTTTTAAGCAAGTCGCTAGTAAATTTCACATCGAAAATAGTTTACTTTTTATCTTTCTATTTTTCGTTCTCCCCTGTAAACTATTCGTAAATTTGAAATATTGACAAGTCATTTGCAAGTATTCTGCATTACCCCAATTTTTATGAAGAATAAAATTTTGTGACAAATCGATAAAGGAAAAGTTTTCCATATGGTGGGAATTTTTTAATCTCACTGTATATAGTCTGGACCACATATGGATAGGCATTATAGGCGAATTCGTCTATTTTTGAAAGCCTATAAAAAGTCTTTTTCATTCGGTTAACAGATGGGTGAAGGTCGACTTCTATTCCGTCTCTTGGTCTATGACAGTAAAAATCAAAGTTGACGTTCTTTCATCGACTTTGATTTATGAGCATGGTTATAAGTCACTTCTGCGTTCGATTCAGCTGCCCCAACATCCATGAGCGTCCACAAAATCGAGTTGATATCATCAGGAGGTGAATAAATAGGTTCGCTTCGGTTCGGGTAATTTGACGCATTGAATATCTTATCTTGATCGAAAGGTTTTCCTGAGATTTGATGAGACCAATGCGTCATATCAATCAATGGGAGTCATTCAGTTCGTTCCTGAAAAATTGTTTTCTGAACTTGTACTGATAGTTTTCGTTTGGAATTTTCAGTTTATGAAAGATCTCTACATATTTTACATAACAGCAGCACCCCTAGCAGTGGACACTTTTTTCTACATTGGAGGGTTTTTAATGGCTTATCAGTATATGAAAATGAAAGCAAAGCCATTGAGGGACCACCTGCAGGCTGTGCCGCAAATGGTTATTCATCGATATTTAAGGTAGGTCATATATTTTATATACTATTTGTGAAGAATTTTGATAAGTAGTTATGTTCTTTCTGGCATAATTAATAAATTTACAGAACATTTGTGTATTTCTTTACTATTTATGTAAGAGTTATTATGACGAATAATTCCAACATCGCTCATCATTCCCAACTCCTCGCTCGCTCTCTCTCTCACTCTCTCGCTCTCTCTCTCTGCTTCAACATGGGAGTCTCTCACATGTTCGTATCATTAGAATAGGAGAGTTAAAAGTTGACAAACTGCTCTTATTCTATATTTCAGGTTTTAATCGAGGCTTCTCCGAAATGACTTCATTTTTCCTCGATCAAGTAGGAATTTAGACTTCTATCTAGGTCACTCCTTGGTGAATGAAAATAATGAACATAGACATTCGTCTCACGCTATAAACTTCGCGCTGCTTGCCCAATATGTATAATTCTTGGACTAGTTGCCTAAATAACTATTCATTTCTTCAACAGTTCCAGGGTGAGATCGACTCTTCAACTTGAAAATTTAATATACTCAAAACAGATCTGTTCAACTATACAATCTTTCAGAAATTCGAAGCACATATTATTTGAGAATAGTCGTTGTTTGAACTTCTATTGGACTATTTTAGTCCTCCGAAACTTGTTATTCAATAAAATGATAGAACTTGATGAAACAGAAGTCAGTGAATTGATATTGTGAAATTATGGAATGAGATGATGTATTAACGAAAATTAATTGGAGAAAGAACCGATAAGGTCGGATCAACGGAATTGAATCAGGAACAAGAATTTTGATACAGAAATCAAATTGTAAATGAACTAACGAACAACAAAGTTTCAGCCGAATATAATCCCGAAGTATTCATCGTTGCTTTTTGAATTGAATTTCATTTTTGTTTTCCCGTTCATTCCTGGCTTCTTTTCTTTAAATTTTTCTCGGTTTTTTTAATAACTAGCCATCTTTTTT
This sequence comes from Zygogramma bicolorata, assembly GCA_032362365.1. Taxonomy (NCBI): domain Eukaryota; kingdom Metazoa; phylum Arthropoda; class Insecta; order Coleoptera; family Chrysomelidae; genus Zygogramma; species Zygogramma bicolorata. The sequence continues at coordinate 703,891 of JAVJAQ010000390.1, read as the reverse complement.
TATTATTCTCATTGTTTTCGTTTTCTTTTCACAAAATAATATAAGCCTGTCTCATAATTCTTACAATTCCAATTTGCTCATTCCTGTTTTTCGGACAGTCAACTCGTTTCAACAATATGTGTGATATTTCAAAAAGGCCCTTTTCAGATTTTCACAATACTTGGGTCATCATTCACCAAAACTAAGATGTGTGACATGTATCGCGAACAACAGAGGGAACATGGTTATTCAACCATACCCTTCCCGCTCAAAATAACAATATGTGTGATATTTCAAAAAGGCCCTTTTCAGATTTTCACAATACTTGGGTCATCATCCACCAAAACTTAGATGTGTGAAATGTATCGTGAACAACAGAGAGAATATGGTTATTCAACCATACCCTTCCCGCTCAAAATAATAATAAACTCGATTTTGTTAGGAGTTCCCAAACCGGCTGTACTTCATATTTCCAGAATTAGTCCAAGTACTACACCTTCTCAAACAATATTTGGTTTGCCACTTTCCGGAGGTCACCTGTGAATCTCTGCAATCCAAGCATCCCGAAAAATATTCTTCCTTTAAGTTAACTATTCACGACAAGCATTTTACTCAGGCAATGAATCCATCAATCTGGCCGGAGGATGCTTGCGTTCAGCGTTTTTTATTCCGGAAGAAAGAGAAAATCATCAGCAAGTGATTTTGAATTCAAGAAATTTGAGTGAGGAGATTACTAAATTTGCTACCTTATTGCATGTTAACATACAATCAATATCCAACAAAGTAGATGGTCTTGAGCTATTTCTTCAAGAAAATCACTTCGATATTATTTGCATTAGCGAGCATTGGTTGAATGAAATGAATTTGAAAATGATTAACTTTGGTAACTTCATCCTACAGTCTTATTTCTGCAGGAAGGATTCTATCCATGGGGGAGTTTGTATATTTTTAAAATCTAATCTAAGTTGCAAAGTACTTAATCTGAATAATTTTTCTGAAGAGATGCATGCCGAGTTTTGTGGTATCGTTCTAAAACCTCATAACATAGCTATAATCACTCTGTATAGGTCATGTTGTAATGGCCAGTTCGAGTTGTTTATGAAAAAATTTCGTGACATGATGGATTTCGTGTCAAGTTCGTATGAAAATATAATTGTAGCGGGGGATTTTAACATAGATCTAAATAGTGACTATAAATTCTCTCAGATTTGGAACGAGACAATAAAATCCTACGATCTGAAAGTCAATATATTTGAAGTCACAAGAATGTCTTTGAATTCATCCAGTCGCATTGATAACATTCTAACGACTCCTTGTTTAGATGTGGGGAAAGCCGGAGTGATTGATCTTTGCATGTCTGACCACTTGGGCCAATTCATTCATATTGTTTGTGAAAATCATACTAACGATTCTTATCGGATCACTAGACCAATAACGAAAAAAGGTTTTGAGAAACTTAGGATGGATCTCTTAGATACCGACTTGAACATCTCAAACAGCACTGGAGAGTCTCCACATGTTGTGGCTAATCTCCTCACCAATATACTACACAATTCGATGTGTAGGAACTTTCCTGAGAAAAAACAAAAGACTATCTATAAAAAGCCCGTGCCGTTTTCCAATGCACACCTCTCAGAATTGAGGAGACAGGTCCATGCTGTGAAAGTTGTCGCCGACTGTACAGGCACAGCAAAAGATGCAATTGCATATAAAAAACTAAAATATCACTACTTGTCAGAAGTAGCTGCAGCAAAAAAAAAGCTTACAGCTCATTTGTAGCCTCCTCTTCGAACAAAAGCAGAGATTGCTGGAAATAATAATAAATTCCGAAAGAAACAAAAAAGCTCTGCATGCATTATCTTCCGATAGTAGCATAACTTCGGATCAGTTTAACGATTTCTTCGCAACAGCAGCACAACTCATTTTCGAAAGCTTACTCTTACCAATATGTGCTTTAGCAGTGGGATATTTCCAGATTGCTTTAAGGTATCCAAGGTTATACCAATTTTCAAAAAAGGAGACAGAGACATACCAGACAACTATAGACCCATTTCCATAGTCCGATTTTGGTATTGAAATAATTCTAAAGAATCGACTATGTCGCTTTTTCAACAAATATAATACAATTCATTCATGTCAGCAATTGCTCCACTGCCCAAGCCGTTGGTAGAGTGATAGAGAAGGTGGTCGAGGGTTTTGAGTCGAGTGAGCAAACAGGGCTTACACTCTGACTTGTCCAAGGCCTTCGACTGCGTCTCCCACAAACTTCTGTTAGCAAAGCTCGAACATTATGGAATAAGAGGCATTCCACTGAATATTATAAGGTCATACCTGACGAATCGTCAGCAATTTGTAGTGGCAAATGAATCTATGTCGCAAAAAGCTATTATGGAACACGGTGTTCCACAGGGGTCTGTTCTTGGACCTCTATTATTCATTATATACGTGAATGATATTTTTCACTACTTGCTGCCTGATATGTGTATCGCATTTGCTGACGATACCTCACTCATAAACTCTTCCCAGAACAGTCTTACTCTCGAAACGAGCATGGTGACCACAGCGGCTAGAGCTGAGCACTGGTTCGCAATGAACAAATTTAAAATGAACAGAGACAAAACTCAGAATATTATTTTTTCTCCTAACAGAACAAATATAAACGGATCCTCCGTCAAGTTACTAGGGATTACCCTAGATGATGGGCTCAAGTGGACTAATCATGTAGATAGCCTGTGTACTCGACTCTCTAGTCAACTTTTCCTTCTACGTAAATTAAAAAATGTTGTAGTTGAAAGTGTTCTGTTAACTATATACCATTCTCTCTTCCACTCACATATATCCTACGGCAACATTTTATGGGGAAATTCCAGCCATGCCATCAGAGTATTCAGACTTCAAAAGAGGGCTTTGAGAATAATTGGTGGTGCACGCTATGATCAACCATGCAAGCCTTTGTTCATTAAATTTCAAATCATGTCAGTTCCTCCAGACACTCCTCGAAATACATAAAAAAAATGCCAATTCAAGTTAAACTCCGACTTCCACACTTATCCAACCCGTTTTAATAATCAGTTGAGACCTAATAAGTTCAGACTGAAAACATCATCCTGTAACTCACTCGATGTTAAAATTTATAACAAGTTATCTGACGATTTGCAAAATCTCGCCACTCATCTCTTCAAGAAGAAAATAAAAAAATTATTGATTGAAAATTGTTTTTATTCAATCGAAGAGTATATGAAACTCGACAAACTTCATTAGAAGTTGATAATAATCGCAAACAAAGCAATAAGATATCTGTTTCTTGTTTTTTCAATTCGACAAAGTATAAGTTTTTATTTCATGCACCTGTACATGAAGTATGTACAATTTATTTTAAATTTATCAGTACTTTAATTATTATTTATATAATACTATAGTGCGTTATATAAAAAATGTTATATCCTACTTGCTACTCATGCATTTGCATACGTAGTCAACTATACGATGGATCTGTTTTCGATTATCTAGTATATTGTTCGAATCCAGGCCTAAATATTGAATTTTTACACTGTGTACTCTGTACCTATTGGTTTGACTTGTCATAAATGTAATTGCATAACATGACCAAATAAAGTATCTATCTATCTAATATGTGTGATATTTCATGTTGGAACAAACATCACTTTCATTTCAGATGATACCAGGCAACTCGAAACTTTCATGAGTAATCTCAAGAAAAATGTAATGGAAACCAATTGAGTACGGTATGACTATCAAAACTTGAAATAGTTCTATGGTGAGATTAATGGAGCATATAGTTGGGAATTGTAGTATGCTTTATCGTAAAATAAAAAAATTCGATCCAATATTTGACGAGATTTTTCATTCTCATTATTGCTTTTCTGCTCATTCATTTTCGAAGTTTGATATATATATATAATTAATTGTGGTGGCGATTAGGATTCTGACATAGGCTGCAATCGAAATTCATTGAAATCACTTTGTAATAAATATCTACTGACTATTCAGCAAGAGAAATAGGTTCTTCCAGAACTAGTCAAATTGAAAATTAGACACCTCTAAGAGCCTAATAGAAAGATATCTTCTGGTTCTACCTGCAAAAGTTCTTCTGGGTCCGATAAGTACTTCACCTATGATTTATTTGAATTAATCCATCTTCAATAAACTGAGGAGCGGACTAAGAGTGGTAGGCTGTTTGTAACCATTCATACTTTTTCACATTTCGTTATTTCCAAACTTTCGAAGGTATCGAGCAACCTTAGGTTGTTTTCACTAATTATGAGCATTGTCGAGCATACTGTGCGACACTGGACTTTTCTATCCTGGCGTATTGTTCCTCCAAGCGGCTTTTGATAGCTTGTCGACTCTGGCCAATGTATTCATTGTTACAATCTTGCCAACTGATGTCGTATATCTACGAATTTTCTGTGTTTTCGAATTCATCTTCAGGATAAGCAAGGATATGTTGTAATCTATAGGACGTTTCATATACAACTCTTTAATTTACTTTATCGAACATCTGTTCAAGTCTTCTAATGTAATGAGGTCCATATCTTTTATCACTATCATCTTTTCGATTTGATTGGAATTGATTCCGATTCGACATCGACCATCTATTCTGGAATAACAGATCTAGAGGATTTTCATGTGCTCCGATGTGGTGGTATATAAGAAGGTGTTTCATCGGCAGACGGCCGAGTTTTTAGTAAAGAGTATTGGATATCAGTTAAGAAGTTTTAGGTGTCTGTGAGCGATTTATTAGTCCGTGCAGTAGGTGTTCAGAGTATTATTCAGTAAACGAACGTAGTCGTATTATTCCTATTGTAACGAAATGTGCTAGCGCCGGCCCTGCCGCCTATCGATGCGAATTAGTGCGATATTCCAGGAACGATAATACTCGCGTGATCGCGGCTCATCCAGAAGATTCGACTGTGAAGATTTGTCTAGATGATTCTCCGCTGTATGAGCGAGCATATATAAGCGGGAGTGCGGACGCCGACAGCAGAATTATTAGTACAGAGAGTTTAGTGGCGAACATTGGAAAGTTATCAGAGCGATTTAAGTGATTGTGTTGTATTGTATTGTGATAGCGAGTTAAAATAAAAGGAGTTTAGTGTTGTTTTGTGTTTTAATCGACGAACCCAGAGGAATATTGTAACAGTGGTGTCAGAATTGAGATTTTCCAAGGGATAAATCGTAACAGTGGTGTCGGAAGTGGAATTTTTGCTGGTAAATAAAAACAATTTATGGTTAATACGAGAAGTACATCTTACGATACGATGGAGGATATGTTGAAATTTATGCAAAACCAATTTGCGGATTGGGAAAGACGACGACAGGAAGATGAAAAGCGACGGCTGGAGGAAAAAGAATTGGCGGTAAAGCGACGGCAGGAGGAAAAACAAGAACGAGAAGAATCACTCAGGAAAATTCTCGAAAATGAAAAGAAAGAACGACAATTAGAACGAGAAAATGAAAAGAAAGAACGAGAAAATGAAAAGAAAGAACGGGAAGAAACACTCCAGAAAATTCTCGAAAATGAAAAGAAGGAACGAGAAGATGAAAAGAAAGATCGAGAGAAAGCACTCCAGAAAATTCTCGATAACGAAAAGAAAGAACGGGAAGAAGCACTCCAGAAAATTCTCGAAGAACAGAGAAAAGAACGAGAAGACCTCCAGAAAATTCTAGAACAACAAAAGAATGAAATAGAGCAATTAGAAAAACAACAAAAAGCAGACTTCCAGAAAGTTCTAGAAAATCAGGACAAGTTCTTCGAGCATGTTTCACATGAAACTGAAGTGCGAGTGAAAAAACTAAAGGAAGAACTGAAGGGAGACGTCAATAAGAAAGTGGATATAGTGCGAGAGGAGATGAGAGGTCTAGAAAAACAGATAGCTCTTCTCAAGAACCGAGATCGCCGAGACAGTGTTGCCACGTCAGGAATTTCCGTGAAACCACCGACTTTCGATGGTCAGTCGTCTTGGTCCATGTACCGTCGACAATTTGAGGCTGCGGCAGAAACTAATGGATGGGGCGACGAAGAAAAAGCTACGGCACTGATCGTAGCTTTGAGAGGGCCAGCTTTGGGTATATTACAAACGATACCCATAGAACAGCAGAAGCAATATCAGGACCTGATTTCTGCACTGGAGTTGAGGTATGGCGATCAACATCGAGAACAGCTGTACCGGGCCCAAATGAAGACTCGCACACAAAAATCAGGTGAGAGTCTGCAAGAATTTGAGGCAGATGTTCGACGCCTAATCCAGCTGGCGTACCCAGATGCACCCGGAGATTTCAAGGAGCAGTTGGCTGTGCAGATATTTATTGACGGACTTAGAGACCCAGAAATCCAAAGAACTCTGCGACTTACAAGTTTCAAAAGGAGTAGCGATGCCTTGGTACGTTCGCTAGAAGTGGAGGCGGCCTTCAACACCTCGAGGCCGAAAGTGCGAGCGGTAACAATTGACGATCCCGAACAAAGATCTGGCGCTACGAGTGGTTCATTTGAGAAATTTCTGGAGGAGATCAAATCGTTGATAACTGAAATGAGCACCCAGAAGAAGAGAACTTGCTACCGATGTGGAAAACCAGGACATATTATCAAAGACTGTAGGGTGAGAATGCCACCAAGATCTAGCTCACCTGCAAGGGTGCCATCCCGTACGCAATCACCTGTGAGGACAAGGTCATCCAGCGAGTCCTCAAATTGGCGGCAGGAAAACGAGAATTAGCCAGCATATCGGGGCGCATGCTGGCTAGTAATAACAGAGCCCCCAGGGTCATCAATGTTAACAGGCTGAAAAGAACATCTGAGAGCCTTACCATTCCAGGAAAATTGAATAAAATCGACGTTATATGCACCATAGACACCGGTGCTGCAGTTTCCTTGGTACGCAGCGACATTCTTCGGCCTGGAAGCGTGAAGCCAATTTCTTCCAACGTCGTGCTTCGGACAGTCACTGGTGAAAACGCACCTATTCGAGGAGAGGCTGAAATTACATTGGTTCTTGGGCGACTCACCATCACAGATACAGTTTACGTCGCAGATATAGAAGATGAATTCATACTCGGAATGGACTTGATCAGTGACTATGGATTCTCATTCGACAATGAGGAGAAGATTATGAGGTTCGGAGGAGAAGAATTTGTCCTTACAACTCCAGCAGAAAGGACAATGCCTGTGAGACTGCGTTTAATGAAAACTGCGAGAATTCCTGGATTTTCGGAGAAAGTAGTTTGTGCTGCAGTTGAAGAAGACCCTGGGTGCTGCGTTGGAGTAGTCCAGCCATGTGATGAATCCCCCAGCAATTTGGTGCTTGCACGAGCCTTAGTTAAAACGAACAAAACGATTCCTGTGAGAGTTGCCAACGTGTTTCCTAGAGAAATAACTGTTAAGGCAGGCGATGTTATTGGAACATGTGAACCTGTGACTTGGGTAGCGACTTGTAATTCAAATGAACATCAAGAAATGAAGGCAGACTCTGAGAGTGTTATATCAACTCTTGAAAAATCATGTCAACACCTATCAACGGAGGAACTGAAGGCTGCCAAGAAGTTCATCAGGAGTGAAAGTGACATTTTTGATTCGACAACAACAGGAAGAACTAATTTGGTCAAACACAGAATCGATACTGGCCAAGCTCATCCGATTCGGCAACCACCAAGAAGAATTCCATTCGCCAAGCAACAGGAGGTGGAAGAGCTTGTCGACAAGATGATGAAGGACGGTGTGATTGAAGAGTCATCGAGCCCTTGGTCTGCACCTGTTGTGTTGGTTTCCAAGAAGGATGGATCTACGAGATTCTGTGTCGATTACAGGAAATTAAATGATGTCACCAAGAAGGACAGCTACCCTCTACCAAGAATAGATGACACATTAACAACTTTGGCAGGTTCCCGTTGGTTCTCAACATTAGATCTGAAGAGCGGATACTGGCAAGTGGGCATACATGAAGACGATAAGGAGAAGACTGCATTCTCGACTGGGAGTGGGCTTTACCAGTTTACTGTTATGCCGTTTGGATTGTGCAATGCTCCAGCAACGTTTGAGAGACTAATGGAGCTGGTCCTTCGGGGGCTCACTTGGAAAACTTGTCTTGTATACCTCGACGACGTTTTGGTCATGGGAAAGACATTCGAAGAACATCTGCACAACCTGCAAGAAGTCTTTCAACGATTCAGGGACGCCAACCTCAAACTGAATCTTCAGAAATGTTCATTGTTTCAGAAAGAAGTGGATTTTCTAGGTCACACAGTTTCATCAGACGGTATCCGAACAGACCAAAAGAAGATACAGGCGATAAGAGACTGGCCGAGACCAAGAGACAAACATGAAGTGAGGAGTTTCCTAGGTCTCTGCACCTACTACCGTCGTTTCGTAGAAGGATTTGCTGATATTGCGGCACCTCTGCATAAGTTGACAGAAGATCGAGTCAAATTCGTCTGGTCCAACGAAAGTGAACGAGCATTTGGGAAACTGAAAGTTGCTCTATGTTCCAGTCCCATTTTAAGTTTCCCACGTCAACGAGGCCTGTTTGTTTTGGATACAGATGCCAGTAATAATGGTATTGGAGCCGTACTATCACAAGAGCAAGATGGTCAGGAAAAAGTAATCGAGTTCTACAGCAAAGTACTCACCAAGCCAGAAAGAAATTATTGCGTAACGAGAAAAGAGCTACTGGCGATAATCAAGGCTGTAGACCACTTCCACAAATATCTGTACGGAAGAGAGTTCCTAATCAGAACAGATCATGCAGCTCTGAAGTGGTTACTCGAAATGAAGACTCCTGAAGGACAAGTAGCAAGGTGGATTGAGAAGTTGAACCAGTATCACTTCAGGATAAAACATCGACCAGGACGATTGCATAACAACGCAGATGCCTTGTCTAGAAGACCTTGTTCGGATACTTGTAAACACTGTGAGCGAATTGAACGTCGCGAAGGAATCAACCAAGTGAGATTGATAGTAGACGACAATTGGACGACAGCAAAAATGCGAGAAGACCAGGAGAATGATCCAAACGTTGCAGAATTTTTGAAATGGAAAGAAAATGGAGCGGAAAGACCCACCTGGAAGGACATCTCAGATCGATCACCAACGTTCAAGGCACTGTGGGCACAATGGGATTCCTTGATTGTGGAGAATGGCCTGCTGAAGAGGGCTTGGGAGTCAGCCGATGGCAAGAAAGTGAGTTCCCAACTGGTTGTGCCCATGTCGAGAATAGAGGATGTTTTGTTAGAGATTCATGGTGGTACATCAGGTGGACATCTAGGAGTTAACAAGACCTTGGATAAAATACGGCAAAGGTTCTACTGGGTCCAATGTCGAGAAGATGTCGAGAGATGGTGCCGAAGATGCCCAAAATGCGAAGCAAGCAAAGGTCCTAGAACAAGATCAAGGGGCGAGATGAAACAATACAATGTTGGTGCTCCCTTCGAACGAATTGCCATCGATGTAGCTGGACCGTTCCCGATGACGAATGATGGCAACAAATACATCCTCGTTGCCATGGATTATTTCAGTAAATGGGTTGAAGCTTACGCCTTGCCTAATCAAGAAGCATCCACGGTTGCAAGAGCCCTGGTGGACAACATGTTTACAAGGTTTGGAGTGCCAATGGAGCTACATTCCGATCAAGGAAGAAATTTCGAGTCGAATTTATTCAGGAAGGTTTGTGAATTGATGGGAATTAGCAAGACCAGAACAACTGCCCTCCACCCACAGTCTGATGGCATGGTAGAGAGGTTCAACAGGACTATGGAAGAACACCTTTCCAAAGTAGTAGAAGAGCATCAAAAAGACTGGGATCGACACCTTCAACTATTCTTGATGGCTTACCGGGCAGCTGTGCACGATTCCACAAAGCTCACCCCATCCAGTATCATCTTCGGAAGAGATCTTCGTTTGCCCTGTGACTTGGTGTTCGGATCCCCAAGTTCTGAGGAAAAAGAGGTACAGGATTATGCCGATGAACTGCGAGACAGCCTGATAAGGATTCACGAAATTGCGAGAAGAAGATTGAAGATTACTAGTGACAGGATGAAGGCTCGATACGATCTCAAGGCAAATACTGGTGGATTCAAAGAAGGAGATCGAGTGTGGCTGTACAACCCTCGTCGTAGAAAAGGAATTTCTCCCAAACTAACACCATGCTGGGAAGGACCCTATTCGATAGTCAAGAGAATAAATGACGTGGTGTACAGGATTCAACGTAGCCCCAGAGCAAAAATGAAGGTCGTTCACCTAGAAAGACTCAAACGTTACAATGGCGATAATGACGTATTGTTTGATCGGGACGATCAAAATTAAGAGGGGGATAATGTAACGAAATGTGCTAGCGCCGGCCCTGCCGCCTATCGATGCGAATTAGTGCGATATTCCAGGAACGATAATACTCGCGTGATCGCGGCTCATCCAGAAGATTCGACTGTGAAGATGTGTCTAGATGATTCTCCGCTGTATGAGCGAGCATATATAAGCGGGAGTGCGGACGCCGACAGCAGAATTATTAGTACAGAGAGTTTAGTGGCGAACATTGGAAAGTTATCAGAGCGATTTAAGTGATTGTGTTGTATTGTATTGTGATAGCGAGTTAAAATAAAAGGAGTTTAGTGTTGTTTGGTGTTTTAATCGACGAACCCAGAGGAATATTGTAACAGTGGTGTCAGAATTGAGATTTTCCAAGGGATAAATCGTAACACTATAAATATCAAATTCCATACTATTCGGGTTGTACCAATACATCTGGAAACGGCAGCTGATGCCTTTTTTCCACTACGTACGTAAATCTTATACTTCTACACCTGCAGTTTAGTGCTGGAAGAATATTCTCATAGTTGGTTATCCGGTTATACTTGAATATATTCACCACGATGAATAAGTCATCAACATATCTGATCCAGACCATAGGGAAATAACTGAGTTATTCTCTAGCATCCGTCTCGAATGTATCCAGAAAGTCTTAACTTTCACACCGAAGGTTCCAATTTCAACGTTCATTTATTGTTTATCTGTCAAGTTTATTGTTTCGATTTTGAATGTTCTCAATTTAGACATTATTGAATATTCTCATTGAATACTACATTTGTATCAATCGATTTCGATTGAAAATTGTACTCAGAGTATTAAAATAAATGTTTCTACACTAATGAGCACTAATGTGATAGATCTACTATATTACAACATTTGGCAATTGACACAATTATCCTGGTGAAATTCTATTTCAGGCTCACACCAGCAGTGGTGATGCTTTATTTGTTTTATCTGTCGATATATCCACGTATGGGATCAGGACCGATATGGAAGGCAGGAATGAAAAAAATGACTGACACGTGTTATAACATACCTGCATGGACTTTTTTTTTGTATGTACAGAACTACTACTCTTATCCTGACGAACCTGTAAGTGAATACGTAGTTTTATTTTCATCATTTACATTTACACCAAGCACCAAGGAAACATTCCTGTTGTATTCGGAAGGGGGACATTCACTTGTATCCGCCTATGAAATTTTACGGTTATACAGTTTGGGGAACACTGATCTGTTATATAAGTGCACATTCTTTATAATTTTCAAAAACTATAGCTTCTAGCTAATCTAAGCTGTGATTGAAAACGAGGACCTTTAACAATAAAAATATTCTCACTCACAGATGGTTAAACCAATCCAACGTTGTGATTCATTTTGAGCTCGAAAATTTCCTTCTATATTTCCAGATTGACGATTTCAAATTCGGAGAGAACTGTATGAAAACTCAATTTATATTTAGCAGAAAAACAAAAGACCCCTGCAAGACACACCTACATTTTTTGAGTTGCAAGTTTTCATTTCTTTATTCCTGTATCATTTTTTTTTATGCTATTACTGTATCAACAGCCATTGATTGTTTTATGTCATTTCAATTCATTATCGTATTTTGACTTTTCAATTTTCAGATATTTAACATGTTGATTCAATGGCGAACTAATATGATATAAATATGTGTATGTAGTACGGTTCTGAATAGATGTATTTGCCCTCAGGCGACTTACAATCCCTCGGCCCAGAAGACCTCGTCTTTGTGAGATCGTCGCCCCAGATCATAAACAACTACTATGTACCTTTGGTTGAGATATAACCATTCCGTTATTGTTTCGCTCTCTAAACTTAATATTATTTATATTTGCTCCTTGTTCTATGCAATTTGTTTCAAGATATTGTTGAACTATTTTTTTATATTTATCCACGTCACTTCCGAGATTCACTTGACGAATTCAAAGTGATTCAAAATTTCAATCCCACATCCATGATACCCTCAACTCTCTCTCTGAATCGCACTCTTTGAATATTATTTCAGAATTATTCATTCAGGATGTTAAATCATCTCGATTGCGGGGATCCAAAGATATATTATTTTTGAATTAGGTACGGAGAAGAATCAAACAATTAAAATGATATTTTTGAATGGGATTTTCTGCAGAACATATCGATAGATGTTCAAACTATGCTCTACAGAATCTGGTTTTTGAGATTTGACAAAATTGCAGAAGGTAGTTGAAAAACATATCCGTCAAAAATCCCCAATGCGCGACACCTGAGGAGGAGCTTTCGATAAACCGCTGATCCAAACTTCTTTTGATTTCGTTTTTTATTGTTGTCTAAAGGATATCAGTTACCGAATACGGTCTGCGGTTGTGTACTATCACTCCAATCATTTCGAAAATTCACTAGATTACTATTTGAAAGTGTTTTTTTCTGAATGAAACACTTCCTATCAGTCAACACCTTCTCGTGTAACATAAAGACTATGTTATTGAAAACCAAATAATATTAATGATTACTATCCTATGATTACTGTTTTTTTCAGTGCATCGTTCACACTTGGTACCTGTCAGCTGACATGCAGATGTTTTTGTTGTCGCCATTGATCATTATACCTATTGCTGTCATGCTGAAAGATGAGAAAAACTTGAGAAGTTGTATGCTCTGTTTGTTGGGTCTGAATGTGTTTCTAACTGCCCTTCCTTTGGTCATCAAGCTTGTATTCAGAGATTATAACAAGTGAGTAGATGCATATTAAAAATCGTTCACGAAAATATGTACAAGTTGAAATGAGTTATTCAGTCGTCCAACCATTGATAAATATAATCAACACTTTCCCATATAAACCACCCTATAAACCCTAGCATATTTTCCACTGACACCTAGATTTTCGCGATTTCTTCTGGGACGTGACGGTAGTAGACAGGGAGGTCATGACAGGTGACGTTCCACCATTTTTTCGTGCATGCCTTTTTAAGGCTTGATAGCTAACCCTAAAATATCAAAGATAGTCGGGGTTTTAGCCCCCCCGCGCGTCCTCTTCATAAGGAAAAACGCTTTTCTTTCTGTAGCGAATTTTCGTGTTTTTCCGTGATATTTTACTGCATGCCATTGTAATATACGGAAGAATTGAAGCTCTAATAATTGATGGCATGCACCCCGCAGCGGCCCAAGATGATCAAAGGGTTATGAAAACCTGAAAAAAAATTAAGGAAAATTCCGTGTTTTCAAATTACATGCCGATGTGAAGAATTGAAGTTTTTGTAATAAAAACACTATGAAAGAATTGGCATGCACCCCTCGTAGGACCAACGGTGAAAAATTTCCGGAAAATTCTGTACAGAAAAAAAAGCGTTTTTCCTTATGAAGAGGACGCGCGGGGGGGCTAAAACCCCGACTATCTTTGATATTTTAGGGTTAGTTATCAAGCCTTAAAAAGGCATGCACGAAAAAATGGTGGAACGTCACCTGTCATGACCTCCCGGTCTATAGCTAATTATTTCAACATGCTTCGAAATGAATGAAATCACAAACCTCTCAAACGGAAATAAAAACTAGCAGTTAACAAGTTGGTAATAATAGATTTCCTCGTTATACACTCGGTTATACATACATTTGCACATTCCTGTTTAGTGGTAATTAAGCTCCATATAATACAGGGTGTTTTGTGATTACATGGCCAAACTCAGAGGGGTGATTCTTTGAAGGATTCTAAGAAAAATGTTCACATAAACCTAGGTCCGGTAATGCTTCGTTTTCAAGATATGGGGTGTCAACATTTGTGAAAAATCGAAATATTGAAATCATTATTTCCAGTGGCTTCCCGGAATATAACTTTACCTATATTTTTGTTCCAAAAGTATGCACCACTGATTTTTTCAATTTTCTTCTTTTTCGGATTGAGCTTCTGGAACTACAACTTTTTTCTTTTTCTTTTTTTTGTATCCTGCTCCGTCTGCCTTCGAGATAGCACTTTTATTTATATTTGAAAATATAACATAATACGAAAGTCATCTTTCGAATTTTTAGATTAACTTTTTTCGATGAAACACAATCTCATTTACTACTGCAGTGTTTTGGAAGTGTTTGTTTTGGACATGCAATGGGGTGATTTTTATTTATTTTTTTCTCAAAAAAATAGATACAAAAAAAGGTGTTGTTTCAGTAGCTCAACGCGAGAAAAAAAATACAAAAATTGCGAATAATCAGTGGCGCATATTTTTTTGGTCAAAAAAATTTCTAGAAAATCGGCTAAAGGATTATTGAGATATTCTTTATATTCATTCTGTAGTATAAATTATCTCCGAAATCAAGCAATCGGTTTCCACCAAATTTATTCCAAAATTGAACCGCTGTGTGTGAATACACCAAGATTTTCAGAAACCTCCAGGATAAATTACTGATGGAGTTGAATGTTTTGGCCGGTGAAAAGTCTGATAAATCGGCAACATTTCACTTCTGAAAACATGTGTGATGTCTTGGTTATCAATAAGGTTCTAGAGGCTTTTGGGGGATAGAACCGGGTACCTTTATTTCATTCACCGTTCGGTACTGAGATGGTGTTTAATAACGTTTAAGGGTGGTTGTTTTGTGTGTAACTATATTGGAGAGTATACGTTAGCGTGGATGTGCATGAAAACTTTGTGAATTCTGATAATCAGAATGACGTTTCGAATTAAAGAATGGAAAAAGGTCGGAAATGTACCAAGCGATCTATGAAATACTTTTCATTATACGTATCTGAAAACACTATGTTATGTTTGTATGTTATAAGAATAGTTGAGGATTACCTTGCTTAGTTGAACGAATGGGTTCGTGAGTCCGGTAATCCTTTGATGATAGAAAATCCAAAATACACAGACACAAACATTTTATCATTATCAATTCGATAATTCCAAGGCACTAGTATAATGTATTTGCGTTATATATTATTATTCCGTTATATTTATATATTTTCCGTTATATAAACACGAAATCTCTTAATAGATTTTCTAGTTGGTAAGAATGGTAGACTGTCATCTTTAGAAGTCATTCGACTGAAGTACATCAGTGGTTTGAAATGCTCCTCATGTTTTTGAATAAAATGCCGGTTATTCCTTTATTACTGGCGTCCGAATGCAACTCAGTTTCGAGATCTGGATTATAAATACTAAGTGAAGGTCTAGACGTGAGACGTTTCCTTATTTCACCGAAAGCAAAGTCCTCCTAATTCCATTTCCATGGCACTGACTTTTTCAAGAGATTTGTTAGAGGGTCTACAATGAGGGCATGGTTTTTTATGAATTTTCGGAAATAAGAACTATAAGTTATTCGAGTTGTTATTCGTGAAGATTTTTGGGAATAGAAAATTTTGAAACAGCTGTTATTTTGTGCTGGTTTGGACGTATTCCGTTATCATCTATTTCGTATCCCATAATATTGGTATCAAAGACAAAGCAGTTTTTTATGTTTCAGTTTTAAATTGGAATCTTACAATATTTTTACAGTTTCTAGTAAATGGAGACCTTCTTCGATTGATTTTGAAGAAATGAGAATATCGTCTAAATATATAGTAATATTTTCGTGACGCATTTCGGAAAACAAATCTTTCAAAATCCTTTGAAATGTCTCTGGAGCATTCAAAAGCCCAAAAAGCATTCGTGAAAATTCAAATTGTCCATCCTGCGTGTATGGAAGTGCGTCAACTTACCTAAAAGAGGTTTAAACTTGATAATCCGGCAGAAGGATCAGCAAATTATCTCTTTTTTGGCTTTTTTTACCCTTTTTCAAAATTATACAAATTCTTGCTCTTTTCTTCTTTTCATTCAACAACAACCGCTTTCAACTTTTTTTTCTACATGTCATTTTTTGAACATATACAAAGGCATTCACAAAACTAACTTACAGGGTGAAACTTAAATTCTAAACACTGCGTAACGAAAGCTGTTTAACTATTAATCCAGAAGAAAGAGGTATTTGGTAATAGCCTTGGGTCATATCAAAAATACAAAAATATTTTTTTCTCTCAAGGCGCCCAATTTGATCATCAATGTGAGGTAGAGGATACCTGTCTTTCCGAGTAATAGAATTCAATTTTCTGAAATCTATGCAAATCTGTGATCGCCATTTTTCTTTTTCACTAAAATAGCAGGACTCGAATAGCTCGAATGAGATTTTTGAATGATCCCATTTTCTAACATCTCTTTGATCTTACTACGAATTATAGCTTTCTCTTTTTCAGGGTATATGTACGGTCTAGAAAAAATAGGTTCATATCTTTCGAAATCTATTTCGAATTCTATCAAATTAGTTACACCTAACGGATATATTCGTATCGAAACAGTCAAAACAAAAAGTTGCTAATTCACAAAAAATTATAATAATGATAATATGTATACCTAATCACTAATTAAGTAATTTCTTTACATGAACTAAGCTCTTCTTTGATTTTCGTGAATGCAGAATCACAATCTTTATTCCAATGAAATGTTATATCCTTTTTTCGTAGTCTATTCAAAGAATAACATAACAAATCAGTGGAGAATACCATCTTTATCCACAATGAAGCATATAAATTCTACGGAAGGTTGAAGAAATGAAGATTTTGAAAGTTTTATCCTGAAGTAGTACATTTTCATTGTTTCTAAAACAGCCTGAAGATTTTGAATATGTTCATGAAATGAGGACACAGTAACAATAATATCATCTGAAGATGATGCAACGCCTGACAATCCTGCTAGCATTTGATCCATTATCATATCCCGATATATTGCTGCTGCGGAAGCAACTCCAGAGGCTAAACGATTGTAGCGGAATCATCCTTTGTCTGTATTTATCGCCAGAAGCTTTTTTCTTTCCTTATCTACACTAATTTGAAAATAAACCTCAAAAAATCGATTATTGTGATATATGGTCCACCCTGTAGATAATGGATATTTTTGGATATTCAGAGCCTTTATTCAAATCCGTGCTGAAATAGTCACAAATTCTGATTTTTTCCCTGGTTTTCCCACAAACACAATAGGAGCGGCCCATTTGGAGAAATCTACAGCTCCAGAACCTGGTTATCAACTTATCGGTTCAGCTTATTCTCAACCTCAGATATTAATGCCACTATTTTCAGGAAAGTGTATCTATAGATTTGCAGACTCTTCTCTAAACTTAACATTCTCGAAAGCCTCCGAATAGAGAGATTCGATGTCCTGAATGACTAGCCAAGGAAGAAGTAGGATAATTTACCTTTGGAACTTCAATTTGAAGTATGTTTCCTTGTTGACAATTATTGCACAGCTTCCTGTCTCCAATTCCATTTGGATAATTCGGTTTTCTACCACCACAGCACTGCTGAGTTGAAGTGTGTGCATCGGGCTCGTTACTCATATTTGTTGAATTAAGTGAATTCAAACGATTTGGGGATTTACTCCGTGAACGCCTTCCATCCCTCTGGATTGACTTATTTTTTTTGAGATCGACAGCAATGTGCCTTTCGTGAACATAAATGGCAAACAGCTGATCAGAATCTACAACTATCCCTTGTATGTTGTGCCCCACAACTATGGCACTATGTTATTTGTCTCCTGTTATTCGAAAAGTTCATATTTTTCGGAGACATAGGGGATGATCGTTTCCGAATAGATCTATCCACAAACCGCTAATGTGTACGCATTAACGCAGTTATACAAAACGATATTACAGTTGTTACATACTATCTTAGTAACAAACCGATATGAAGGATATAGGTTCTCACTTTCTCCCTCGAATACAGAAACCTCTTTTACGACCACGATACTAGTTACAGGAAATAGCACAATACCGTCTTGTTAGCCTTTTCCCTAGTACAATACAATATTTCAATTGCAATTTATACTCGTTTTTCAACATCCATATTGCTATCAGATACTGACCCCTATTTCATTACATAATTTCAGTAATTATGACACTCATTCAAGGCTGGTCGTCTACTTCATTGGCTTGATGATGGGTGTTTTCATGAGGGAACGGCCAAATAAACCGTTTTTATACAACAAAGTGAAACATAAATCTGTGAGTATAGATCAAGTTAGAATATACATAGATATGATAGGTAGGTACGCTTGTCAAATAAAGGAAGCGACCTCATGTTTCGCCTAGAAGAACGTGCCGAATTTGCTGGCCTGTGTTTAGGAGAGAGAAAAATTTAGATTTTCACGTGCTTTTCCATATTTGTCATGCCTCAATTGAATTTGGAAAATAAAAACAATACTTCATTCACAAGACTCTCCTGTGAAACTTTCACACATTCTAGTGGATAGTTCGGTAAGATAACAAAGCCAGATGTATATCGTTGTTCTTATTTATAAGATTTTTTGCCTGGGGAAGATAAGGACTGCTCCTTACATCATAATCAAATGCAATTTTTTAAATTCACTTTGAAATTGAGGACCACTATCTGAACGTAATACTTCCGGTATACCATATCGAGAAAACGGAAAATTTAAAGATTGTGTAGCGAATAAACATTCGTGGTTTCTGTTGGCAACTTATTCCTTAGAACATCATCTAACAGAACATTTTCCAATGTTTCAGATTGTGAACTTGGCCATATGGTGTTTTATTCTTGTTGGAATGCTGGTAACCACCATTTGTTATCAGGAAGTAGAGAGGAATGAAGGATACGAGAGCACAGTTGTATTTTATAGCCTTATGAGGCCTGCCTGGTGTATAGGATTGAGCTGGATGGTGTATTCCAGTTATCATGGATACGGAGGTGAATTTTGCAGACTTGTCTAAATGATTATTTATACAGAACGAGTACCTCTGAATCAAGATATCAGATAACTTCACAAGTTGGCTAAGAATCTGAACATTAAGATATTTATACTTGTCGGATGTTGACACAAGCAAAATTACGGAAACATTGTAAAACGGAAAATAATACTCTCAACAAATTAATGTTCTTGTATGGAAAACATTCAAAACTTGGTATATATAGTTTATTACATATGGATTGTATTTTTTGAGTGTAATGGAGAAACTCCTTGAGTAGTGACAATAACACTCATTCAGTTATCAAGAGGTAGATCAGAAATCTGCCCGTCTACACTTCCATAGATTCCAATATCATGTCTGAATATTTTCAGATCGTGGTGGGTTGATAACCCAAAGAACTACGAACAAAGAGTATATTGTTATTGATGAAAACTGTTGTAAAACCGTTTCTTTATTCAACTTAACAATAATATTATAAAAATATGATAAGCAAAGAAATACTTTCAGTGAACAACTCTGCTGTTTTGATTTTTTTTACGTGAAATAAAAGAGATAGTCAATTCAAAAATAGAAACTGATTTAAAAAAGTCTATTGAGGGTAGTGTATTCATTTTGCAAGAAACAATTCCTTCAATTTCCTTTTAAATTTTTCTATGGAAATGATATTTTTCATCGTCGTTGGTAGGTGATCATGAATAGCTACACCTTCATGTAATTTCTCATCTAATTCTCAATTATTTTCTGGTCCTTTGTATTGGAATAATTGGTAGTCCAGTCGGCAGGTCGTGGAAGAGGAGTGTCACGACGAAAAATTCCCAAGTTAATGAAATTTCATTATGTTGTTTACACATGTTTAGTGATGTCAAATCCAAGTTTTCAACCTCGAGGAGGTTGTGGAAAATATTTGGGAGCCGAAAAACGGACTTCTTTCAATTTATCACCTATAACTCGAATACGGTCAATCTTAAGTGAAAAGTCATTGTAAATCAAATTGAAGAAAACGAAATTTCTCGTCGATCAAAAAAAATTGATCCGAAATCGGTCAGATGGAAAAGTTTTACGGACGATCAAAAATGTTTTTTTTCAATTCCGGTAAAAATGCTATAACTCATTTTCAAAGTGTTGTAGCGCTATACCATCAATCCCAATCGCCAACTTCCTTCCTGAAAGTTGTTAATCATCAATTGGAGAGTTTAATGAGCCCCAATAATTTGAAATTGACACTTTTTTTTTCAAGTTTCAAAACTGTTTTTTCAGAAGTGTTCCTCGAAAATGGTTCTATGCTCTTTCCTGGGGCTCACTGATCTCTTTGACCCATAATCGCCTCTAATACCATACTGTATCTGTTATAAAATACGCAGGGACCTATAAGGATTCATATGTATGTACGGAGATTAAGGTCATACCAAATGAGTAGTTAAAAAAAATGTCATTATTCAAAACAATGTATTTACAACGAACACGAACAAAAATATGGAATAACACATACAGTGGAATGAAAGTGGAAATATTTCTGAGGATGCAGCAATTGACAATAAAGAAGATGAAGAATGGATTCATTCCTTCCTCAGTCACGAAAGCTCTCCGGAGGTTCGATGCAGTCGTCCTCTAGTTCATACTCCTCCTGGGCGATAAGCTCATCCATGAGGTCCTCCTCATCGACGTCGTCATTTTCGTCTTCCTCACTGAGGTTAGGCTCACGCCAGTTCTCGCAGGTATGGCCGGAGCAATGCTTGCAAATTGCCACAACCTCCTTGAGGTCGAAAATTTTGATTTCACATCACTCGACATGTGTAAACAACATAATAAAATTTTAATAACTTCGGACTTTTTCGTTGCTAAAAGTACCTGTCGACTGGACTATGGGGAGCGTGTTCTTTAGTAATCAAGTAATCTAGTTTCTTGCTCCATTCAACTCTGAATACTCCAGTCTATGACGGTGAAAAAAGTGTAAACTGTGTATTTATCCCATACAGCACCGATTCGTAAGAAAATTTGGATATAGGTTCTACTTACCCTCTATTCCAAAATCTACCCTGTGCCGAGGGTTGCTTTCTCCCTGGGGGTGGATGCCACCCCTTCATGGGGGTGAAAAATTTTTTATTGGAAATAAGTGCGGAAATCAATAGATTGACTAATTCTAAGCACTTTTTGTTCAATGAAGTTTTTCCTGAAAAGCAATACTTTTCGACTTATTCGCGAGTGAAATTGTCGGTTTTCAGTCAAAAAAAACACGTTTTCAGATCCTATTTCGCGAATAACTGGAAAATAATGCATCTAATCGAAAAACCTGTAGAAAGCAAAATTGAAGCTTTTGAAAAAACAAAGGCGATTGTTTATTTGTGATGTATGCAAACCCACTACAAACTGAATAATTGCTTGTTGAAAATTGATTGGTATTTTCAAAATGGAAAGATTCTACGTACAATAACCAAAAACCAATGCATTTTTCGGGAAAAACAAATTGGACCTTTTCTGAAGTCCTTCAGAAATCCTTCATTTTTGTTATTTATAAAAGTTTCTAGCATCAAAACTGACCGAGGTATGAAGGAAGTAATGTGGAATCCTATTTTTTCGTTAAAAAAAAATTGTGAATAAGTCATCCTCTCTTCTCCCCCCTTTGAAAAAAATCGTTGTTACTCCATAATTCACTTCATTTATGTTCTTTCAATGAGTTCTGAGTTTTTCATCAATTGAAACTACGTAGTTTTGAAAAAAATTGAGATTGAAGAGAAAAAATCATATACGTAAATCAGCGAAAAATCACTATTCCTTCGAAATAACTCGAAAAGTATTGATCACATGCAAAATTTTCTAGAGTACAAAATCGAAGGCTATTCTTCTCTGAAAATTTCGGTGTTTCCTTTTTTCTGCAGGATGAAAATAGAGTAAGATATGGCCAGTTAAATATTGTGAAGGTTCGCGCAAAGTACCTTTTTTGAACCCTTTCAGCATGAACCTTTTCAAAAATATAATCTGAAACAAAAAATAATGAGAATGAGCTCATAGCTCCTGAAAAAAGCTACAAAATACTTCTTTGGTGGATTTGATTGCGTGAAGACTAAGCGAGTTATGGGAAAAACCAAAAACAATTTTTGTAGAAATTAGAGTATGTACATTAGTATATTGAAGAATACACATAGTAACTATATTTTAGGCCTAGTGGAACTATATGTATATTATATATGTATATATACATATAGTTCCACTAGGCAACGATTTTGTCCAAAGGGGGGAAGAGAGGATGAGTTATTCACAATTTTTTTTTCAAGGAAAAAATAGGATTCAACATTATTTCCTTCATACCTCGGTCAGTTTTGATGCTAGAAACTTTCACGAATAACAAAAATGAAGATTTTTGAAAGACTTCAAAAAAGGTCCAATTAGTTTTTCCCGAAAAATGCATTGGTTTTTGGTTATTGTACGTAGAAACTTTCCATTTTGGCGTTTGAAAATACCAATCAACTTTCAACAAGCAATTATTCAGTTTGTAGTGGGTTTGCATACATCACAAATAAACAATCGCCTTTGTTTTTTCAAAACTATAATTTTGCTCTCCGCAGGTTTTTCGATTAGATGTATTATTTTCCAGTTATTCACGAAAAAGGATCTGAAAACGTGTTTTTTTGACTGAAAACCGAAAATTTCACTCGCGAATAAGTCGAAAAGTATTGCTTTTCAGAAAAAACTTCATTGAACAAAAAGTGCTTAGAATTAGTCAATCCACTGATTTCCGCACTTATTTCCAATGGAAATTTTTTCACCCCCAAGAAGGGGTGGCATCCACCCCTAGGGAGAAAGCAACCCTCGGCACAGGGTAGATTTTGAAAAAGAGGGTATGTAGATCCTGAATCCAAATTTTCATGCGAATCGGTGCGGTATGGGATAAATACACGGGAAAATGGTCATAGACTGGACTAGAAGGAATATTATACACTAAATTGAAATATCATCAGCAAATGGTTTATTGCGGTTAAACGGTTCGTTGTTCATGTGGCTTGTTTCTTTTATCAACCGAACACTCCGAGCAAACTCAAACAACTGCATAATCTTTGAAACATGTCTTTTCTCTCGTCTTATGGCAATGGCATGGCTTCAATCCAATATTTCACTTGAAATTTTTGTTCAATGGAAGAGCAGCGATAGAGAAATGTCACACAAATGTCATTAAAGTCAAAACTTCACGGTTCACGGTATGTATGGCCGTATTCAAGATATTCATTCTAACTTTATGTCTGAAGCGTTTCCTGAAATGACAGTCCCACAAAAAGGCTCGATTTGTCCACACATTTCATTCATCCCTACTTCGCACGGTCCCAATAGCGTAATTCAGTAAACGTTAAAAATAATTCTGTATTCTCTTTCTGGTCATTGAGAATTTTTCGTATTATTTTTTCTCACGCTCAGATTTGAAAACACTTATAACGTTCATAAAGGGACCACTTTTCTCAGCGAAAGACAAAATTTCAAGAATGTCTCAAATAATCTCAAAAATAATGTTCAACAATATGCACTATATGTATCGTTCTAGGTATCGTGAGCTGGTTCCTTTCCAGGCCAATATTTCAAGTATTGGGAAAATTATCGTACTGCATGTATTTGGTACATGGATTAGTTGTCTTGTATAGCGTCTTGACAGTACGAACCAAGTTATATTTTTCGGACCTAAATGAGGTGAGTTTTACAAATAAGTTTCAGTGATTGAAGTAATCACCACATAATGTGAACTTTTCGTCAGGTAAATGAATTGCTTATTGAATTCATTTCGGGAGAAAACTTTATAATACTTTGGATATTCCAAAAATTCATACAAAACAATTGATATGCCATTTGAATTTGGAATTTGGGAGAGGGACATATCACTTATAAGTAATGTGAAAAAATAATTGGTTAGGTGAATCGTTATTGGTTTGATAATTTTATCTGGTTTTAATCTCAGAGAGTTGACTCTTTCTTGTAAAATATTTTCGTTTCAAATTGATTCATGTTTCGATAAGTGAATATTGTTACCAGACAGAAGTGAAAATTGTTTTTCTGCAATTTTTTTTTTCAGTGCCGCCATTTTTTTATGCCTATCATTTATGGTATTTTTTGTGTTTTTTTTTCTCTGAATATTCAATACACTGCCGATCGAATAGCGTAACCCAATATGAATCTTGGAAAATATTTATGAGTTAGCTATTTACAATTCGAGAACTAAATTTCCTGATTCTTCATCAGTGCAAAGTATATTAGGAGTAAATTCAAAAAAGAAATAATCTTTCATTCCAATTTTCCGAACTCGAAAACTATTATGTGCTAAATACTTCGAGAAAAAATCAAAATCAATGGACAATTTGATATCATATTGTATTCGAAACAGTTGAAACTTTGACTCCAAAGCGCTCCATCTGCCCTTCGGTATGATAACTTTTATTATTCAATTGCGTATAATTTGTGTTGAGTTCAATGTCTGGCTTCGAGATGCCATCTCAAATCTGAAAAATTCAATTGGCTATATCTACTCATGTCTTCTTGGAATATTCATATATAAAATTCGCAGTCATTTTAGAATTTTGATTTCTTCATGAAATATTATTTTTTTTCAGTTTTACCTCTGGTGTAGCTACGTTATCATATCGGTGATCTTGTCTTTCATATGGACACTTGCTTTTGAATCACCACTGATGATAATAGAGAAATATGTTATGAACCTAGGTCGAACAAAAGGTAATCTTTCAAAAACACATTTATTAGTTTCAAGTTTCCAATGGGAAAACATGCGTTCTCCTAAACTTCAGATAATATGCTTCAATCACTAACACAGAACACATATAAATTTAGAAATGTAAATGTAGTGGAGTTGTCCGGCTCCTTGCTTGGCTAGCTGGTCCGCCCGCTCGTTGCCTTCGATCCCCGCATGGCCCGGGACCCACACTAGCGTGATTTCTTTTTCTTTCGCAAGGTCCTTCAGGGCGCCCCTGCACTCCTGAACCAGTCTTGACCTGTTTGTTGCCTATTCAAACTTGTTTCTGTAATCTGTTACTACTAATATGAGATCCACTGTAATCTTAGAAATAATTTCAGATATAACCCGAAAGGTATTCATATATTCGATTGAAATGAAGTAGTTGTATTCACAAAAACAATGCGAAACTGTTCCCCCCAGATAACTTCAATATACTTATTATGTTCTATGCATTTTAGGGTCAGTTTCGCAATCCTTTCCAGCTAAATGCTTGACCACACACATTGAAATGAAACACCTATTATTTCCTCAACCCATTGCTTAGATCTAACTATCAGATGACCAGATATTGTGGAACTAGCCCTTGGAATATTCTCAGTAGAATCGAAGATTTTTCCTCATAACATGTTAAGCATATACGTTGAAGAATATAAAAAACTCAACAAGAAGAAATAAATTAAGATTCTCCAAGAAATCTTGTTCTCTCGAGGTTCCTTGACGAAAAGTAAAAAATAATATACTCAGAAGATCTTTTCAGTATATTATTCGAAGGTGAATTCATGCACAGTATAAAAATTCAACATATCATTTTCAATAGACCATCTTAAACACCAACAATTTAATTTTTGCTTCAGATCTGATTTTGAAGTGAAAATGTGATTTTTTTGCTAATGCGCATGCCCATATCATAAAATTTTGGGGCTGGAGATAAAAGCCCCATCAATAAGAGTGGCTACTTTGAAACATCTCCCGTGTATCCAATCACATTAATCATGTCAAAATAATACTTTATGAATAATGTGAATGCGTGCTTTTGATAAAAAAGGCTGCACAAAATACTCCAGGGCATGCTGAGCACATATATGTGTCCTACAAATGGTATCGAGTAATATGTGCATAGTATATTGTATCCAAGGCCTAATAAAAATAACGCATAAGCAGATCACTTGCTCTTTCCAAAAATCTTCATGCCAATATATATACTGATGATGCAAAATTTTTATCTGGGCTCTTTTGATCTAGCAAAGGGCTCACCACTGATACCAACATCTGCGATCTATAAATTATATGTATTATGAAAATAACTGAGCATCAAGTGTGTATTATAAATCAGCTTCTGATGGCATTGGACTTCATGGCCTCACCTTTTTCTGGTGTTATTCGAAGAATTAATTGTGTTAGTAACGATTTGCTGACCTACAAAAAAGAAACCTACTATTTAGTTATACACCTAACTTCTTCGTTACATCATAAACAACTGCCACAGATTTTTATAACTGATTGATTTACAAGTTGGTGGGAAACACCATATGTTAGTCTGAAGACAAAATCAAAAGTTTTTTTCGAACATAAGAGTCTTGAGAGTAATTTTAGAAATTATGTTAGATTCGCTAACCTTTTTGGTAGTCGAATTTACTGGATAATTCCAGTGACGTTAGTGAAATTCTATCAAATATGATCAGGGTTGATGTTTGAAAACTGTCTTCGTAACTTTCAATCGAATGTAGAGTTGCAAGATTATTTTTTAACCGATTATTGTCAGTATTCTGTTTCTTGGAAGGAGAGAGAAGTTAATTAGAGTTTTCTAACCACGGTTCCCACTTAATTTCAGGTAAATCTTCGGGTCAGGCGTAGAACGTCAACAACACCGTAAATTCAGCAGGTGTATGAGAAAGGAACCAGAAATCATCAGAAATGAAATATCAGTACCTACAAGACAATACTCGAAGATAGAAATCGAATGTTTGTCGATAAAAAGCAGTGTTTTCTAATTTCTCCAGATGACCTCGTCAATTGACTCCAAATTTCCAAGTTTGTATGTATCAATATGAATAAATGAAATATATTTTTGAAATGAGACTGAAGCTTACGCCAATAAACTTGAATGAAAACGTTTTTTTTTATTTCAGTGTAGACCTTCCAAGAGAATTTTGAAGTTACGTATCGGGGCGAATATACCAATTTTCCCTGGAAACATATTAAAAGAATTATAAAATTTTCAAATTTCCAGAGAGATGAAACCAGAAAACATGGATTTTAATTTATATAAAAAAAATGTAATGCCCAAAATTCATCACGTGTAGCATGAAAAAGAAGATGCCTATGTATGTTCTCGTTAACATTAATAAATATTGACAAATTTCTTGAAGAACATTGTGTTGGATGAAGATTCCTCCAAAACTCTTGCATCACTTTTGGTTTCAACAGAGCCAAACAACTAAAGTGTCATTCAGTTCCTGTGAACATCTCGTATCAATGTACTTTCTGAGAAATTGGCACAATGAATACAGTTTCATTAATTTTGAACAATCCCAAAGTCAACGGAATGTAAGCTCAATTGACTTCTATGGTAGGTATTGGTTCGGACTTCATTTGTGTGTAAACTGTAACTATCGAAACCTGTTGCAAAGGGAAAACTTCAAAAGAAATTCAAAGCAAATAAAGCAATTCAACCAAAAATAAATGGACTTTTTGGATAAAGGATAATAATTAAAGCGTTGATTGATCAAAAAATGATATTGTGGCAAGAAATTGAAATATTGAATGAGAAAGACCAAAATGAAAAAAAAATTATGAAGAAATATGAATCAATATGATCAAGTGTTGAAACCAATTTTCAGATTGAGTGTACCCTCGACGTTTCGATAACTGGTATCCACGTAAACGTCGTGTACACTCAACTTGTAACTTGGTTTCAACATTTGTTCATATTAATTCATATTTATTCATTTGAATTTTTGTGATTTCGCTCTTTCATATTCAAAGTGGCCATTTTTTATCCCAATATTTTTTTTTTGATCAATCAAACTATTAGTCTTCAATCTGAGATCAAAACAATTCATTTGAACTATTCATTTCTGGCTTGTTGTTGGCCACTGATTCAGAGTATAATTCAATCCATTCAGTTGGTCATATGGGCAGATTATATCTTATAGATCTCTGTATCAATTTTTTTGTACCATGGCAGCCGTCATTCGACAGAGATGTGAAGAGTCCATAGGTGAGCCTATTCAAAAACTTAAAAATTAGTTCTGGCACTTGTATGACTCGAAGCATATATATATATATATATATATATATATATATATATATATATATATATATATATATATATATATATAACAGAAAATTATGAGCTACCATATAGCAAAAAGTAGTCAAGATCCAAAAACAAGGTGAAAGAAATTGACAACAAAATTTGAAGGTGTAGCCAGGAGGTGAAGTAGGTTCGAAACCTAAATTTTTTTTTAAATCGAATCGAGTTGATTTAACCCAATCAGCAGCATATTCTACTCATACGTAGTATATTCAAATTGTTACCGTCATACACAATACTCATCGCAAATGTAACAAGTCTAATTTTTCAAATACTGCGCCAAAAAGGATCCAATGGCAGCACTGTCAGAAATTTTTCGAACCTTTCCTCGATAAGCCTGACAAGTGTCAATTTTCTTTAAAGTGTCATCGAGAAAAATTGCAAGTTGATAGTAAAAAAAAAGCATTTTATTTTGAACCTTCAACATGAAGAGGACTCTATTCTCATATTTTACTCGGCTTGATCCAACCGACTGAACCAGAAAAAAAAGGGAAGAACAATCGGTGAGTCCAAAAATTTCAAGCGAAATTTGTTTGTTTGGGTAACATTCAATCCAGCTCTTGTTTGTACTAATTTTAATTCTTGAGAATTATTTTTTTTAGGAATTGGAGGATTATTGAATTGAAAAAATTGATGAAATTGGTTGTTGAAAAATGAAAATTTACTAATGTTTAAATGTAGCCTGCTCTTTAGTTTTCAATGGAATGTAATAATAATTATTGAAGTTCTTTAATTTTAAAGCAAAACAATTTATTCTATTTTATTTTTTTGTCTTGCACTTGTGATATTTTTTCGTTCTCTAACAAAATTCGGAAATTAGGAGCCGATAGAAATTGAAAAAAAAATCTCATTTTCCCAGTGGGGGGGGGGTCCGGACCCGAAAACCTCCCTCGTGGATCCGCCACTGATGGTGTGAGTTCAAAAACCTACTGGCCGGCACGAATTATTTCCTGACGATTTCATTCAGTCAGTCTCCAACAGTGCTCACCGACTATTTGTGAAAAGTGAATCACAAAGAAGTTATTGCTGATATGGTTGCTACAGCGCTATGAATTACGTTGTCAGTAATTTCTTCGCAGACTCTGTTGCAATACCTCAGCCATATTCCCCTATTATTATTTTATTATAAAAAAAACTACATGAAAGAGCAGAGTTGGAGATTCCCTTGCTAGCAGAATGCTCAAATGCCGGCCTACGTACTGCAATACGTATGTCACCAACCCAAAAAACTTATGAAGCCATGAAGCACAATACTTCTTTGCCTTAACGCTACGACTGCTTGGTCAATCACAGCTTCTAAGGTGTATTTTCATGGCCCTCGACTACTGCAAGTACAGTAGCTTTTGACAAATGTCACTGCTCGAGCAGTGACCTTCAAAAGTTGAAATTTTTCAATTTCAAAGCAGCAAAGCGAATGATATTTCATTAATTTCGTAGCCATTTTGAATATCTACATGGTCGATTGTGCATAGGCTGTTAGATTTCTTGAAAATTAGTTAAACTTTTGTCGTTTGATTTTTAAATTTGTTGTTTCAATTAGTTTTTATATTCTACATAGTTTTGAATATTGTTCAGATTTGTTTTATTTATAGAGGGTAGGTTAGTATTTAAAGTGTGGATACTGTTTTGTTTGGTGAGGTTAAGCTAGACTATAATTACTCCATTTGTGAGCATGTTCATCGCTGCGGAATAACCGTGGATTAATAGGACGTTTGTGAGGATTTTGCGCAGATTCTGAGCGTATTGACTACTGAACAAAAATATTATTCGAAACAAAAAGTCAGATCAGTACCTTTAATAGGATCAGGATGTTATTATTTCTTATTGAACAAAATATTGTTTTGTTATGAATGAAATAAATTTTATACAATTTCATTTAAACGAAAACACTTGAGCTCGGAAGGTAGTACTTCAAGGTACTATACAAACATCGCCATGGATTGAATGGCGATTTAGTCTAGTAATGAAATGGAACTCCACTGAGATAAACAATTCAGTTCATCCAATTTTACTTTAATTATGTTGATTTTCCATATCATTATTCTCAGGTCTATTATCTAGTGAATCTTTCGAATAACTATCAATATTGAATATTGCAATGGTTATTGAAAATAATCGACATCATGAAGATTTCTGAAATATCTACGAGTAACATTTTCTTTTGAAAAATTTTGATTTGCACCAAAATTGCATTATTGGTCCCATTCTCGAATATTTTTCAATAATCTAATGATATTCAAGAATCAATGG
This sequence comes from Zygogramma bicolorata, assembly GCA_032362365.1. Taxonomy (NCBI): domain Eukaryota; kingdom Metazoa; phylum Arthropoda; class Insecta; order Coleoptera; family Chrysomelidae; genus Zygogramma; species Zygogramma bicolorata. Next base: position 673,583 of record JAVJAQ010000390.1, on the reverse strand, counting down.
GCCACCGCAGAATAGACCTGATTGGGAATCTACTAATCGGCTCTCAGCCAAACAATGTAATTGGGTTTTTGATATAGTTTCTGGAAATCATAATCAAATACCAATGAATATAAATAGCATAAATGACAAATGACATGAAAATCACAGATTCCACTGCTTTCAATTCCTTTTCGTGGAGCAGTGAAATTTTTACTGCATTTGCAGCAAAATCTCTACGGAGCATGCGCACTTGCATTTTACTGCACTTGCATTTTACTGCACTTGCAGTAAGAATTCTACTGCTCCATGAAAAGGATCCTTAAAGATGGTTCAAATCTTTCCCAAAACTCATAGTGTATATGCTGGGCAGTCTGCTATGCGTTTCTTTGTTGAAAGGGTGTCGAAAATATCACAAAATGGTTGGGTTTTCCCGCCAACAAGTATGTTGATGTAGATTTGGTGTCATATTCTTAATCGTGTTGAAACAGTTCGGTTCAGATTATGCGAAAGTTTCCATGGAGAAACTGAAGATATTCTTTTGATTTTGCTGTAGGGATATATTTTCGAAAAACTAGGGTATTCACAAACATGTCCTAATAGATATCTTTGTCAGCAGCAGGCCCGTTTGCCATTTCGTTTCTCCTAATTGTGGTTTTAAATTTCTAAACTTTTTAACTTTCGTTACTCACTTCTTTTTGTTAAACTTTCGTTTAGCTGAAATCAGTTACGGAAAAACTGTTGCCATGGCAACCGTTGTTATGATAACGAGAATACAAAAACCCGGTTCTCATGGTGCGGAAATGCGTGGTTGCCAAGTTGCCTGATTTAGTTTAGCTGAAATCAATTATGGAAAAACGGTTGTCATAGCAACAGTCGCTATAATCACAAGTGAACAAAAACTCGTTTTCCATACTGCGGAAATTCGTGTTTGCCAAATTGTCTGCATTAGTTTGGCTGAAATCAGTCAAGGCAACCGTTGCTAGTATCAGTGACAAAGAAACACCCTATTTCCGCTGTGTAGAAATGCGCGGTTGCCAAATTATCAACTAGAAAATGAATTGAAAATGCTTCTAGAAATTTATTGGGTAACAACAATTCAACCGAATCAGATTTTTTTATGCATTTTGACACAACCTATAGTCACCATATTATAATCTGATAGCACGGTAACATAGGATCTATTTTGTGTTTTTTACAATATCGCCTCCATAAACATTCACAGATTCTGTCTGCAAATTCATATTGAGGGACGTGCTGAAATCAGTTACGGAAAAACTGTTGCCATGGCAACCGTTGCTATGGTAACAAGAAATAAAAAAACCGGTTCCCATGGTGCGGAAATGCGTAGTTGCCAAGTTGCCTGATTTAGTTTGGGTGTTAGGGTGAAGAGTAAACAAAAAACCATTCCCGTTTTGCGGAAATGCGCGGTTGCCAAGTTAGGCTAGTTATAATTTCACTGGAATCAGTTATGCAAGCAATCGCTTGCCCCACAGGCCACATACTCTAAATAAATAAAATTGAAATCTTCGCTCGCGTTGTATCTTGTGTACTGGTCTAATATTACTTGGAGAAAAAAAAGTAAGTAAGTTGACCCCTAATTTCATCTGATTTGAACGCAACTGCTTCTTCATTTATTGGTGTTCTCAATCTTATTTCTTCGGCGAATAATCTGGCAGTGAGTTGTGGTAATGTCTTTTTACTACTTTCTGTGGAGTCCCAAGCGGTACAGAAATGCTTGTATTCTGGGGGTAGAGCTGATAAAATTTTAGACATGAGCATTTCGTTATCAATTTTCTGATTCAGTGCTTTCAGTCGGTACACTAATTTTCCAACTTACTTATGTGCATGGATATATCTGTGACTTTTTCAAATTTGAAATTGAAAAACTCCTGTACTCCTACACTTTTTTTGTTGATTGTCTTTCTGAAATATCGAACAGAGTTTTTCAAACATATCCTTGGAAGTTTCACATGTAAGAATGTGTATGAGAACCCTCTAGTCAATAGACCTTTCCAGAATAACCTGTGCAGGTGATAGTTGCGCGCGTCACTTGTGGCCAAAGAATGAATCTTATTGGCCGTCAGTATTCCCTGCCTTGATTCAATAATACTGACAATTGACAGATATCAGACAAAGAGAAGAGTTTAGTGTTTAGTCAGTCGTCAGTCCATGTTCAGTCGGCCATTTGTTATTTATCAGTATAGAACTCTGGTCTACGTTCTTGAAAATTAAAATGCCTCAACTATGTTGTGTTTCCAAGTGCCGGTCTCTCTTTCCCTTTCTCACTCGCACTCACGTTTGCGCATCTTTTAAAGCTGCCCACAAGTGACGCATGAAATATACCTGTTTCTCTCTCAGACTAACTCAGTTCACATTTTCCATCTCTGTCCTACTTATTCTGGAAAGGTCTATTGACGTGGTGATTGCCTTCTGCGCTCTTGCGTCTTTCCGATACCAATCTACTTTTTCTTCATCTCTTGCGAGAGATGACAATGCTTTCTCCCCAGTTACAATTTCATTCAAACCATGAGCCTTGAACAATATAACTATTTGGAATTTTCAAATCTGGAACGTTTCTATATCTCTCAGCTTTTCTATTTGATTAACATCATCAAGTGTGGCAGCCATTGTCTTCTGGATTCCACTTCGGTTTTCAGCTGTCACTTATAACTTTGGTTTCAGTTTTATTTTTAGTAATACTATGTCGAGTGTCTGGGCCCATAACCTGTTGAAATCAGGCGCAGGGAGTTGACTATCTTAGGTTTCACTGGAGGAAACTTTTATAAATCAGAAAAGACAGTTTCAATATTATATTGTCAAAAAGTAACATTAACAACTGAACTACACATTATATAAATAGAAATATCACACCATACAGAGTGTATATAAACAAATGTAATAATTATCCCCAACACTACCAACATCTACTTCAGAGTCAGCGAGAATCACGAGATCGTCAGCATAGAGTAACATTAATATATCGTTTCTACCATAAATGTTAATACCGCTGCGCCTTTTTGGTTGAAAAAATATTCAATGTCCGCTATAAACAATGAAAACAAAAGTGGGCTCAACGATTCCCCTTGCAACACACCCTTAGTTTCATCAAAAGATTTTGTCAACGGCTTTTATTCTGACTGTTGCATTATCATACAATTTTTTCAATACTCTAAGGACCCTGGATGAAATATCCAACTGGAATAATTTAGACCATAGAATCATATGATTCACCGAATCGAAGGCCCTTCGAAAATCGATAAAAATAGCGAATATTTTTCGTCTTTCAAGCCGAGTATGTAGTTGTATAATAGAGTGTAACGTATAAACATTATCTATGCAACCACGACCCGAACGAAACCCTGCCTGACACTCAGGAAGAATTTTACATTCATCAGCCCAAAGTGAGAGACGGTTGAGAATAACCTGCGTAAATAGCTTTACAATGCAGTTTATTAGTGCTAATCCCCTGTAAGTCGAAGGATCGTCTCTTGGACCCCCCTTATGGAGCATATTCAGTAAAATATTAGACCAACTTACAGGCATGTCACTCGTTTCGAAAATTTTATTGAAGAGCGATGTAATGTATAAAATCCAATTTTGGGGCAAATTTTTCGGAAACTCATAAGATATGCCATCGATACCTGGTGACTTATTATTTTTACAGGCGATCAACACGTCATAAATTTCATCAGTGGTGATAGGTTTATTAAAATAAGGGTGGAGTGCGTCTGAAAATGAAATATCAATATCTATTCTCTCATGGTATATATTGGCATAGAAATTTTCCCAAACTTCCGCAGAAAGCAGTGTTTGACTATTAGAACTTCTAAATTGTTTGATTGATAACCAAAATACTCTAGCATCCCGGACATTTGGTAATTTTGAAATAATCTGACTTTCATAATTAATTTTTTGTAATAACTTTTACTTTCAATATAGAATGACTTTGTATTCTCTGAAAAACAATCAAGACGAAAAAATTTCAACGCGGATTTGAGTTGCCTTTTGGCAATAACACAGTCATGATCAAACAAAGGTTTACTGATGGTATCCCTACTACTTGAAATATTCCTAACTAATCCCAATATGTCGGCCGACTCGTGAACAGCTGTGCAGAAGTTATCATACGAACTCTGGGTATCCGATATAAAAAGGGCTCTATGTGAATTACGCATCAATAACATATAATTAAAACATTGGTCCTCAATCCATAATAATCGTTTGGTGAAAACACTCTTACTATTTTCAGAAGAATGAGCAATATGATCAGAATATAGTGATGTGGAAACTGGAAAATGATCAGATAAATAATCGTCCTCCAAAACGCAAAAATTTTGAATTTTATTGATGTGTGTCTGTTAAATACCCAAATCGAGTCAACAGTACTCCTGCCCAATTTACTTACGTACGTAAACCTACCGGGCCTATCAAGTGATGTTCTACCGTTTAGTAAGCATAATGAGTTAACAGACATAAAATCAATTAAAGTTCTTCCTCTAGCATTAACAACTGCATCCAAACTTATTCTGTCTTCAAACAGATTTGAATTTTGAAGTATTTCAGCAGGTATAACACCTAAATTTGAGAGACGACAATTGAAGTCCCCCCCAAATATAAAAACAAAGTCAAAAAACATTTCTGAACATTCCGTTACTACTGGCTGAAATGTATCAAGAATGTGAACAATGTCTAAAGTGGGAATCAGATAGGTATTGCATATAATCAGTTTGGTTGTCATTAAAGAGAATTTACAAAGAATCCACCAGGGTGATATATTTAAAACCACACAATCAAAATATTTTTTATAAAATATGCACAAACCACCGCTTGGTCTACCCAAAGATTTCTCTCTCAATGCAAAGGACTCAACGACATTGAAGTCACTCAACGGTGTTGGAGTAATAGCCTTATTTGTAAGCCAGGTTTCACTCAGACATAGTACATCAAACTGAACTGATTCACTCACGAAATGTTCCAGGTTCTTGTAGCCATGACAGTTCCAGAATACTATTTTCAGTTTTTTGGCGTTTTACTCACATCCATTTTATTAATTTTTGAATGATTCTGTCTTGGGGAATTATCTTCTTCACGAGTTCTTTTGTACTGAGTATTAACAATTAATAATTCTTGGTTGACCATTTATGTATTCGAGCTTCAGATTTTCCCCAGCCGATTTGCGCTCATTAAACTCCTTGAATACAAACGCATGTTCCTGTCTTTGTTTGGTTGTTAAATCGCGTTTCACTTTCAAATTTGTGAACAGATTTCTAGGTAATTTCGAGCTATTACGTAAGACAGAAATTGCCTCCTCCTTATTGCGAAACTCAATCTTGATAGGACGAGTATGATTGTTACTCGAAACACCAATTCTTATAATCTTCTCTGGAATAATAGTCGCATTCGAGACTTCTGTCATAATTCAGCACATATATGCCGTATCGCTTTACGTTATTCTGAACGATTCATACGTCCGTCGAACGTATAGGGCTCCGGATCACTGGTTGCCTCTATCTTAAATAGAGGTGGTTCGTATGTATGCCTCAACTAACAGCAATCCGACAGCTGACAGTAGGTACCTAGATTAATGAAATGAATATAGATTATATGTTCAATGGCGTCGACCACGGCCAGAATCGTTGCTTCAATGTATTGATTTTTGTGATAAATACTTATTATTTAATAATATAATTATTAATACTATAATTGTGAACTGTGAATAATTGAGTTGCCTTACTAAGGTTTTCTTGTGTCAGTCTGTTTGAATATTGTTTCTATAAAAAGTGCACAAAAATTTGCAATAGCCTCGGCAATAGCTATCGCAGTCAAATGAAGAAATGATGATAGTTAACGTTTATTTGAATATATGAGAAAAGGTAAAGTACTTAATACAACACTTCTTTTTCTTCTCTTTGATTTTCATGCATAATCAGTTACACATCAGTCTAGTTTTTATATAAATAATAACAATTAGTGATTGCATCAGTGAATTAGGATTCACAGGATTGACGGCTTATTGATAGCCGTGCGGAAAGTAACTTTCCGCACGGGTTAGGATAAAGGTCACTTTCCATGAAAATAGAGAGTGTGATATGTGTTACTTTCCTAGGTGGTCGATATTCCACTCCATCTAACAGGTCTATTCTGTAAAACGCCGTTAATGAACGATCTCTTATTAAACGACTGTCGGTAGTCAGCTCCATAAGATTTGACACAAATTTAACGATTATCGTTGGATAACGACATCGCTATGAGTTACAGAATAGACCTGTAAAAATTCGTCCAAGGTCTTGAAATTATGTTCTGAGTTCTGACCAACTCTTACACTGCGGCAGATCCCTCATACCTCAATAAGATCGGAATAGATGAAGTACCAGTTACATTTTGTTTCGTGACCATTTCGTGTCCTGAACATTAAGGGAATGGATGTTATCAATATAACCTCTCTAATCGAATGGGCACATTCTATCTACCTACTCTAATCCACTATACCGAGAATATATGTTCTGGAAACCATTAACAAATTCATGGATGAAATCCATATACTTCCCCATGGCGGCTACTTTTCGGAAGCTAGTCTGTCTCCTTTTTCAAGCCTATTTTGCAAGGAGACAGTCTAGCTTCCGAAACGTTACCAAGGGGAAGTATATGCATATTATCAATAAATTTGTTCATTAATCTCCAAATTCATAAAAATACGATACGTAACTGACAAAATAGTCAATCAATTCTGCATCTTTTTAATATTGCAGTTTGGTAATGGGACAAACTTAAAGCTTTTTTCTCTTTTCTATGAAATCTTCACTTCCATCTGTCAAAATAGAACTTCAATGATTTCTTAGCAAATTGCAATGAAATAAAATGTGATTCCATATTAATATAATGACCATAACAACTGACAAATCAGCGTAGTACACTATATTGATTGTCTGGTAGTCTCAGGCATAAGGCGTAGCATAGCTCAGCAGATATGTCTATTGCACAATGCATAACAGAAATGTGGTCTACAATGTATAATGCGTAATTCTTCTCATTTATGAAATATTCCTTGGTAATGGTTCCTTCTCTTGGGCACATTCTATAATGCCTGAGTTTGGAATTCAAGATTATCAATTATGAACCATATACTACAGAATGAGTGAACCAGCACATCGGATACAATATATTCAAATTTCATGGATTTTTCTCTGAAGTTAATAATTATACAATAATATGTGCTCATTCGTTTATTTAACTAGCCTCTGTATTATATTTATATCTTATAAGTAATAAATAAATATGTTTAAGGTTCGCATTTGAAATTAACGTAATTCTTGTAATCAACCACATGGAAAAGTTCTGTTAGAGAAGAAGAAATTAAAATCGAATCATAGTTGATATTTTTGTAATCTACCAATAGAGAAAATCATTATATGCAATGCAATTTTTCATAGAACAGTTATTTTCCCATTTCCCTCTTCATTTTGGCATAAACCCTCAGCAACATCCTAATAGCAGATCTCGAACCTTCATACTTTCCGCGATATTCCATATCATGGGTGGCGTTCATCAATGAGTGATATTTATTATTGGTCACTACCAGTTCTTGTAGGCATATCGCTAAGGCTCTAGTTGACGCAGGCAAACCTTGCTGCGACTTGCTTGTTTTTAAATTCCAATACAGAACTTTCTGTGTTACTTTGCAAATCTCTAGATATTCCACTCCATCTACAAACTCGTCTGAGGACTTGTACTTCTGTTCAGACCAATTTTTACACTGCAGCAGTTCCCTCAAAAAGTCCGGAATCGATGAAGTACCAGATTCTCCTTGTTTGGGGTCCATTCTTCAGAATTCTTGTCTCTCTAGAACTGAATAATAATTGAATGAATGTCATCAAGACGGCCTCCCATATTATTATAGTGCCTAATTTAATTGGAAGTCGGATTCTAATAGATCAGTCATATGATATCGTGATTCTTGGTATGATTAAAATCGGTAAATGAAATATTTTCGGAGAATTTCGGATTCTCATTTTATAACCAACAGTAATAGGCACTTATATCGTCCTATATTTTGGTATCCACTGTATCTCTCCCTAGTAGGAACTATTCTGATAGGTATTACCATATGAGGATTTTTGCACTGTTCTTTCTTTATTCTACTTCTACCTACCACGTGTGCATATTCCCACAAAAGAGAGGATTGATTAATCTTTTTGAAGCAACACCTTTATTACTACATCATCATTTAAACATTGTGAAATGAGAATTTGATATTCAGCAGTACAAATTATCAATGATCGAAAAGTTTCATTGGACAAAGGCGTCCCACATATCTGAAATGAAATTATCATCAAATCAAAGTTGCCATTTCTGTAATTGAGAAATTGAAATATAAATGAAGAGACTATACTTATATATTGGCAATCGGATGCAATGAAAATTTTCAAAATGATATTCAACATAGGTAATGAAATTGAAAATATGGATTTAACAGCTATTTTCCCATAGCCCCCCCGCATTTTGGAACAAGTCTGTAGCAAAATTAATAAAGCAGCTTTCAAAGCCGCCTTTTTTGACAAGCGTTATCCTAGGTGGTTTTCATCAATGAGTGATATTTATAGACACTCTCCGTTCTCGTATGCACGACAATAGAACTGTGTTTGGAGCAGATAAACCTTGTTGCGTCTTTCTTGTTTTTGAATTCCAATACAACACTTTCTCTGTTATCTTACAGATCACTCAATATTTCACCTCATCTACAAATTCGTTCAAGGTCTATTATTTTTTATCTGATCAATTCTCAGCAACACTGACTCTAAATGTTCGATAAAGTAACAAATTTTTCTTGTTCCGTAGGCTTTTTCTCTCTCCTAAATATGAGATATAGCGTATTAGAATCAGTTCATGGTTCAATCAGGTAGAGAAACCGAGAAACAATTGTATTGTAATTCAATCATATCTCAATATTGGGATTGTTATGAAATTTTTCTCTCAATACAAATCACATGGCACATTTCAATTTGGCAACAAATGACAAACGATGAGAATAAAATCTTTGATGTGATTATAAAACTTTTTGTAGAGATCGATAACCCTAACACAATTTGAAAATGTAACTATTAGATCAGCCGATGCAAATTCTGACAAATCAAATTGAAAGATAGATAGATAGATAGCACTTCATTTCCAACAGGTGTACACCCAATTAAAGGAAAAAAAAATGCTGAAAAATGACAAAATTAGTTGCAATTGACATATTGTAAATAAATTGATCTTCACAATGTTGATGTAAAACAATTGAAAATTATAAAAAAATGATAATTATAAATGAAAGGTTCTATTTAAGATACAATGTTTGATAAAATTCAAAGAACTTCCATTAATATCACACACGTTACATACTAAATTTAAATTATAACACATATATTTACTGGTGCTCTGAGATTCACAATTGTTCTACTACTCTGACAATAGAATGTTTTTTCGTATCTTGAGTTGAGGCGTGGTACATGAAAATTAATTTTTTGTAGGAGTGGAGCACAAATGTCTACGTGTATTCAATGATATGCTATCGAATTCGTTCAAAAGAATAGAATTATCAATACCCCTTTGAGGGTAAGTACTTGTAATACGCAAAGACAAGAGTTTCACGAACTTTCTTCGAACAGATTCAATTTGCTGTATGTGAGAATTATAAATGGGATACCAGACCATCGCCCCATATTCTAGTTTGGACCTCACATAAGCATAGAATAGCGTGATTATCGAGAGTAATTACACAAGTGCTTCAAAATTACCGATTATTTTCCATGAAAGCATGTTGTCTAAAAACTTTTTATTTTCATATTTTTTCGAAAAAGCCCGACTCCTAAGGAGGAGGGCTCTTTTAGCAATATATGAAAATAACCGAATGCAGTTTTTTTACTGACAACATGCTTGAATGGGAAATTATCAGGTTTAATTTGATGCACGAGTGTAATTCGGTAGAATATTTCCGGAGTTAAAATAACGACGTTTAAAATTCAGTATTTATGCCTGTCAAGATGACAAATGTACATTTTAACAATCGTTACTATAGATACACGGACCGAGCGGGTATTTTTCGATACCTACCGGGTATTTACTAGCCGAATTTATCGCTGTAATTGATCGAAAATGTCCTACTTCATATGGAATTTTTAACATACGATGGGAATATTCACCTTTATATCTGAATTCTCTAGTGTTCCTCATTATGAATCCCAGCATTCGATTAGCGAGTGAAACGGCTTGATCTGTATGTGAAACAAAGGTGATTTTTTATCAAAATGAATGCCAAGGTCTTTCATTTCATCAACTCGATTGATGGTATTGTTATCAATTCCATAAGTAAACTGTATTAGGCTTTCCTTTCTGGAAAAAGACAATACATTACATATATCAAATCTAATTCGTACTGTAGGTATAAACAGTCACCATAATTTTCTATCACTTTAAATACTTTAAGGTCATCGGCGTAGAGTAGTTTTGAATTGTTTATTATTTTAGTTAAATCATTAATAAAAATCAAGAACAACAGAGGTCCCAAATTCGAGCCTTGGGGCACTCCGGAGCTGGGAGTATATCTAAAGCCTTTATACTCTACATACTGTTTTCAAGTAGGTAAATTGATAAGAGTTTCACCAAACTTGCTGAAAAGCCAAATTCTGATAGACGCTTGAGAAGAATGAAGATATCTATTTGATCAAAAGCTTTTTGCATGTCTGTATAAATGACGCCAACCTGCAATTTCTTATCCAGAGCTTCAGAGATACATTGTGAAAGACATGCGAGATTGGTTATGCATGATTTGTTTTCTACAAATCTATGCTGGTCATCTGATATAATATTTCGTATTGGACTATAAATATTGGAGTAAATAATTTGGAGAAATTACTTAGTATTGAAATTGCTCTATAGTTTTTATTGACGTAATTAACCCCCTTTTTGAAAATTGGACATACTCGAGCCTTTTTTAAAGGTCAGGGAACTCGCGTGTTTTCAAAGAAAGATTGAATACCTATATGAAGTAGTGCATTCAGTAAAGGGTAGATACAATCTTTGACTAAGAAACTCGGTATATGGTCAGGACCGACAATTAGTTTATTTTTCAGTTTCTACGTAGCTTCAATGACATCTGCTTCATTCACCTGATCGATATTTATTGTTGGTAAATTATTTGTGCAGTTATCATGGGCATTACATAAAGTTACATCAGTTATAATATAAACACTCTTAAATAAGTTTGCGAATGCGTCCAAAATTTCCTGAGGTTTGGTGTAAGTAATTGCTGCTGATAAAAAGATGTTTTATGTTTTTTCAGATTTTTGTGGGCCCGTTCTTTCTTATGAATGTTTTTAATTACATCTAATGTGAACCAGGGCGGGTATCTACGTGGACGATCAATTTTCAGGGGGGCGGTTACATCAAAAACACCAAAGAGCGTATTGTTTAGATGATAGCATGCGTCATTAACATTTGTTTGTTCTAATACATGAGACCAATCTTTATCAGAAATGAGTTGATACATCAGAGGGAAATTTGCTTTTCTGAAGTTATGATTTTTTGAAATGTCGTTGGTTCTTGAGAAATTATTGACATGATTATGTGAGGTTCTGATTTCAAAGATTAATGAGGGGTGATGACTATCCTCCTTTACCAGTGGCTCCATATCCCTATTTATGACACAAGTTATTGTTGATAGAATAAGATTTAAAGTGCGATTGTTGGTATTATTCATATTGTCATATTGTTGCAGCCCGGAAATTTACATGAAATTCTTCTGATTTTTTTTTTACTGTCGCTCGCATTTGTGTTCAAAGAAGGAGTATTGAAATCTCCAATAAGCAAAACATTATTATCATAGAGGTAGTCGAGCAACTTACAATTATTGAAAAACTCTTCGAACACCTCAACAGACACAGATGGTGGAATGTAAAGAACAAATGAAATTGAGTTTGAATTATTAAGCAATTTGCGACCAACTATGTCTATAAAAGGTGTTGTGGAGATCAAACATGTTAAGTCTATGGGTTTGAATTTTAGATGATTTTGAAGAGCAAGAATAAATCCTCCTCCTCTGGCTGTGTTTGTTTTGCTGAAATTTCTGCCACATCTTAGGACATCGTAATTGCTCGGGAAAAGTTCTGCATCGAATACATTACTGGAGAGCCAAGTTTCACTCAAACATACAACATCCAATTCTCTACAGCTCACTGCGTTGAAGAAGTCATTGGTTTTGGTGTTTAGTCCTCGCATGTTCTGGTAATAACAGTTGAAGAAGTAACTGGGTGTAGTGCCTAAAAATTTACCACTTATGGAGAGCCGTTGAAGTATATTAGTTTCGCCTTTATTTTTTCTTTGTTCCAGTTCCTGTTTGAGTTGTTTAGAGTTGTTGCTGTTTGGGTGTCTTGTCGAAGGAAAGTGAAATGTGCTCGAACGTTGAATTTCTCAGGTTTGGAGCCTTTTTTATCAATTCCAGTACATCTTTACATTATTGAGAGTAATTTTCACTGGATGGGGGGAGCTCCGGTCCTTATCAAATTCACCCAGCCTATGCATATATGTGATAGGTAAGTCAGTTTCAGGAGATAGGTACGATAGTATTTCTGCCACTTCACTTTTTTCAGAGGAAACTCGTTCTTCTTTGGAAACAAATAATTTACAGAGATATTTTTCTTGAAGAGGGTTTCTGACAAACTTTGAAAAATGTAGCCAAGTAAACCACACTTCTAACATTTTGGACCTCGCGCCGAATAAGATGAATCACAAAGTTCTTTGAAAAGTTAAAGGAATTTCTGGTAGACCCATGAGAAGGTCCAGCATCGAAGAAAGTGAGACCACTCAAATCAGGTTCCAGCAAAGACGACAAACTAGACTCTTTCAGCCTCTTACATAGAGTAGGTGTTCGTGAAGTGCCTTGGTATCAGATGAAGCAAGTTAGAAAATATGAGAAGGTAATGAATTTTAACTAATTTCATTCACGATTTTTTGCTCATTTGGTCAGATGCCAACTTATTGAATATTCCTTTCACTGCATTGATGCACACAGTGACCCTTTGAGTGTGACTCTGTGTCCTACTGCTTATCTCATCCAACAAGTCATCATCATAATAAGGTAAGAAGTCCTATTTCAACTTCTTCACCAAATCTTTCCAACCACTGAATTGAGAACTATTATTTTTACAACAGGTCCATGCCCGAGTTTCAAAAATTCAAAATTCCTCACTTACTCCTCGGATAATTTTCAGAAATCATACTTGTTCCAAGGAGAAGATAACAGATTCTCTCAGTGAAGTGGAGGTTCCACTTATATGTAAGTACAGGTTTGGTAAATGTAAAAGAGGTGTTACCTGAAAAATGTTCGAACTACAAATTCGAAAATTTGTTGAGGTACCTATTGTCCACCCGATGGCCTACCCTCAATCAACATTTTTTCAGTCGAACTCTGTTGTTTAGCGGTTGGGTGAAATTTTGGTCGAAATTGGACAGCTAGAAGTCGCTACTCTTAATAACATTATTGGAAATATTGAAGAACTCGAGGTAGCCATGTTGGCTTTCCTTTCATGTTAGTGTGAGGAACGACGCCACTTCAGATCAGTGTGATCCGTCAAAAAAAATAGTTAGTAAAATTATTTCCTGAGTGGTTTATTCATGGCTGTAAATGTTCTTGTGTTATTGGACACTATGTCTAGTTACCATATTTTTTCTTTTCTATCAGGAACCTCGGTATGGGGGGAGATTTTTCAAGAACCTATTCGGGTTGATCTTCAGTATAGGGGAATATTTCCTTTTAGATTCCCTTTTTTCTGGTGGCAGTCAGCGTTTTGGCCCCGTCCGCCATTTCGTCGGCCGAGACCTTCCGGAAAATTTGGGATAAATTTCTTAACGAGATGTTCCAATGATGAAGAATTTCTCTGTTCCAGTTTCTCCGGGTTGAGGTACGCGTCCATAGGTATGCATCGTACGGATCGTATAAAACGGATCAATTTGTGGTAGTGCGTCCACTGTATCCGTAGCGATCGGATTGCCGATGCGACGGTCGGCTTTTAAGTAACATTCGCATTTTCGTTGTGAGTGGACGATCGGAAACATAACAGTGTGTTATGTTTTCGATCATGGAAAGTGATGAAGAACTTGTCATTACTGCTTCCTTATTAGATGAAACAGATGAAGAAGAAAGGAGATGAAATAAGAGAAGACATAGAATGTGGATACATGACATATTGAAAAAAAAGATCACAGGATTTTCTTTTAACAGAGTTATAAAGGTATTCGAAAGACCTTTAAAACAAGGTGCAACTCGACCTACTTTCCCTATCTGAATAAGGGTCGTCGGACGCACCCCTCCGAGGGGGTGCGTACTACAAAAAATCTGAGTAGTCTGAAAGGTGTCCCCCTTTAATTAGAAATTGACGTGTCCGAGCTTTTTTTAAAACTCTCACTTTTTATATTCAAAAACGGCTCTGTTGAGTTTTCGTTAATACACACTGATAATTAAAGCGCGTGTGTGTACTTAGTGTAAAAATATAACAAGATTCAAATGATCTGTGAGGCGAGCAGTGGCTACCTGTTGTGAGATGCGTCCACTTATCGGCAATCCACATGACGTCATCCGCACCAGTCGGAAAAGTTGCCCCTTCGATCAATTTCATCGGTATTACCGACGGACCGATACGTGCGATCCCTCCGCTGCCGGTCACTGGACGCATATGTATAACTTACTGTACTAATAATTCTAAAATCCGTTGATCCGCACGATACGTACGATGCGTACCTATGGACGCGTACCTTTGGTATGCATCGTACGGATCGTATAAAACGGATCGATTTGTGGTAGTGCGTTTACTGTATCCGTAGCGATCGGATTGCCGATGCGAACGTCGTTTTTTAAGTAAAATTCTCATTTTCGTTGTGAGTGGACGATCGGAAACATTACAATGTGTAATGTTTTCGATCATGGAAAATGATGAAGAACTTGTCATTATTGCTTTGTTATTAGATGAAGAAGAAAGGAGAGGAAATGAGAGGAGACATATAATGTGGATACATGATATATTCAAAAGAAGATCACACTTTGGAGAATATCATACACTGCTCACTAATTTGCTCAACGACGACGTAAAATTCTTTCAGTATTTTCGTATGTCCCATGCGTCCACTTATCGGCAATCCGCATGACGTCATCCGCACCAGTCGGAAAAATTGCCTCTTCGATCAATTTCATCGGCATTACCGACGGACCGATACGTGCGATCCGTCCGCTGTCGGTCAGTGGACGCATATGTATAACTTACGACCTATCTGAACAGACAACTTTTGGCTTCAAGTAACGCAGTAGGACATTAGACCACTATCTAGTCTATACAAAACAGTTGACATAAACCATTTCCCATATTTTTCAAGTTTTAATAACTACTTTTTTCTATTTACATCGTTAGTGTGTTAGAGCCCTCATACAGTTTCTAACAGAGATCTTATGACCTTTCAAACACCGAAGTCATATCTGACTTCAATATGAAAGACAGACAATCGAAAATGAAAAATGTTGATTGATTATTCTGTTTCAGCTTTGCTCTTATCGCAATTGAGATCACAGCAAAGCCATATCGAATGCAAGTGATGATATATGATGATAGTTCAGGCAGATAGGCCTCTAGATGGAGCCAGAACCGAAATAGAGACGGATATAAATGGAAAGTGTGGTGAAAGGATCCCTAAAGCCTTCTACTCGAGCTTCAGAGAGGAACTGAACGACGGTATCGTGGTAGAAAGCGATCTTATGACCTTTCAAACACCGAAGTCATATCTGACTCCAATATGAAAGACAGACAATCGAAAATGACAAAGTTAGACTTGCACTTTTTTGGAACAGTCCCCTGGAGTCGCCAGCGGGCTACTCTTGGGCGTGCTCTCAGATTTTGCTTGTCCCTCTCGCGGAATCTGGGATCATTCCTGTTCAGAGCGTTATGAAGACCATGCAGCATTGAGTTGACATCAGGTGACTCCTGATACGCTCGAAGATTCTTTCGTCCTGGTTTCGCAGATATTCGTCAACGTACTGGGTACTGATGTTCAGGTTACGGTAAATATATCGGTTTGGAAAGTCAGCAGAAGCGTCTACGGCCATCCGCAAGCACACGTTCACAAACGTTTTGGTTATCGCTCTGTATGTCTCCGCCTAATAGCCCCAGGCGACAGAGCATACAAGGCAATGGAAAGCAGGACTGTTCTGATAAGGAGCAGTTTCATTCGGAGATCCATATCACTCCTGCGTCCCAATAGGACGGTATGGATAGATATGCGTCTCACAGTTCTTGAGAATGAATTCAAAATGGAATTCGAAACGTCGAACACATCAGAAGATACCTAACGGATAAAAAACCCAGAAAATTCATCTTACATATCGAAAATCCGTGAAAACATCAATTTCTACATATACATATATATATATATATATATATATATATATATATATATATATATATATATATATATATATATATATAATAACCGAAACATCTCCATGTTACATCACCGACATATAGAATAACGTCGAAGTAAAAAAAATCACTGGGGACGCTCAAATATCGTGACGTCAGTACAACATGAACGAAGACTCGATGATTTTATGTTGTGATGTACGAATAGATATGTGATTGTTTTTCAATTTCTACTGTCTACACAAACAAATTAATATTATTAGTATCTGTTATTGTTTTTCTCAATGGCTGACCCATTGAGACCCCAGTATCGAATATAAAATGAGAAAACTTCCTCTCTCCCAGCAATTCAATCCCACTATGTTGAGAGTTGAAATTGTCTACCTGATTCTGTGCGTCGGTGCCCTGTATGCACAATCTTTCGGTGAGTAGAATGCTTTCAATAGTTGAATGAAACAGTTTCATTTTTCACAAATACAGTTGCAAATAACGCTAAATGGAGTGGCATGTTTTTTATAAATAGTTCAACCCTGAAAAACTCATGAAATATAATATATGTTGGAAGAAATTTATTCAATCACAATCATAAGGAATTCTCTTTTTGTGTCTAACCTAAAGTTAGGTTGAAAAGTAACCAATTGTTCGCTGAGAAGAAGATGGAGTAGGAATAGTTTATTATGGGGCGAACTCAGAATTGTACTCATTTCCCACGATTATTGAGTGTTGCAGCAGGAGCCGTAGGCGAGTGCTGTGAGTCATACGAGAAGAAAATGAGTATTCCTAGCGAGTTGCATGCTATACCTTTCCTACGACTATTGATATACTAGGGTGACGATTGTATTTTTCTTCAATATTAGATGTGAAAGATATTTTTAGGCTAATATGTGACTGAAAATTCACCTTTGCCGAAGAGTCATAGGTTGTCGAAAACATACGAATCATCATATTTATTCACCTTAAAAGCACATTATGCCGGCTATGGGTAACCGTGGCACCTTATGCGGCCGTGGGTAATGAGGTAATGGCTGTGGATGAAGTGTCATATTAACTACCCTAAATCACATTAACAATAATGTATACATTTTTCATTAGTTGTATAAAATTGATATTTACCAATAATGACAAAAGTGATATTTGTTGGTATCTGTTTGTCCATTTGCAATACCTACTCGAGACATAAACATAAAACGACGTTTCCATATTCGAGTATAAAATTACAATGTTAAGTCAGAGAATTACCGGTGTGAATTGGAAATTTTGGAAATGATACATGAAGCAAAACTCAGACCTGCGTACTAGAAAAACTTCGAAGTAAATAACATAAAGTCAAAAAATGTCTCACTTCGAGTTTTCTCTGATCAACTTATTTTCATATATGTATATCTAGAAGAAGTAAGCTCATGAAAAATACATTGCGTTGCCTGTAAACAAATGATTTTGCGCTCAGAGTAAAATTAATATTGAGATTTCATTATTCACTTTTTGTTTGACAATGAATGAACAATTCAATACTTTTTAAGATACGTTGATTCGTATCGTTAAAATATAATTTACATTGGAACAAAACTGTCAGAAAATTATTGCGAATGATAAATGTGCCAAATCATTTTTATGATCATAAAAATAATTCAAAGAATATTATGGTAATGTAGCGACAAATATTGTTAATGAACTGTCACAACAGAAATGAGATAAATCCGTTAGCGACTTTTTGCAAAATGTCAACAACAACCATATTCAATTCTAGATCTTCAGGGAATTCACATTTATTGACGTACGCTATATCCAGTTCAAAAAATGAGTGAACAAATGATTTATATGGATCCAGTACAAAACAAATCTAATGCTTTAAGAATATAGTATATCCTCTTACTAGACTATAGGGGGTTATTTTCTCATCTCTCTCGAATCGAGTTGCGTTATTCCCGAAGCCAAATGAGTCTCATATCGAATAAATTGCCCAATTTATATCATAAAGGTTTTGGCTTCCCAGAACTAGGATTTTTATTTCGTGCGGAGAAATACTTCACTTATCGTCAGCTTCTAATGATCTTTAAGGCTCAGATACTGTCTTGGAATATGGTTCCCATGTACGGATCCGGCACCAAAACATTCATTGAGGCTTCTCGATTCTATTCAGAGAAAAGCAATTCGTCTTGTTGGTGAATCTTCGCTCACAGACTCGCTCACTTCATTGGAACATCGTAGAAGGGACGGAGACTTGTCTCTCTTCTATAGATATTTTAACGGTCAGTACTCTTCTGAATTGTTATCAATAGTTCCACCCTTCTTGGCAATATCTACACGGATGACTCGACGAGTACAGAATTCCCACCCCTTCGTTGTGAACTTGGAGACCTGTCGAACCTCTCTCAGGGATCTTTTTTCAATAGCACATCTGAGCTTCAGAACTTCTTGCCGAGAGAGGTTTTTCCTGAGGCTTACAGACTTCAAAAATCCAAAGTGAAAGTTAATTCGTATCTTCTGTCCCTTAATTCACGCGGTGTCCTTGGAAGATCAGAGGGCTTCCCTTTCGTGTGAAGAGATATCATATTTTGGTCGAATATTCGAGATATCACTACAAATATCGATATCAAATCACCTTTGAACAGTGTAAAATTTGGCTTCCGATCGTCCCACAATTCAACAATAGCTATAAATGTACTTATAGAGATTATACATACATGAGATAATAATTCGGTCACAAATTGAAGAAACTTTTTCCTTCCTAATGTTTCACTCGAGATTTACCCAATTCGGCATTAAGAATCTATCTATATTTTGATAAATTATTGTGGAAACCTGTATGTATTTTATCACTCATACAGGGAGTACGATAGTATTTAATAACATTCAAAATTCCGAAACGAAATAGCTCTGAGAGACAATCTCGGAGGAGTGTTTTTCCAACTAAAGTTGTGGTATTAACGATAATTATTTTTTTCTATACAGGGTGGTACATATCAAAATTATGACCTGAGTAACTTTTTTTTCCAAATGACACACCCAGCTTGTTATTACGTTTTTCGAATCCCAAATGCTAATTTCAGGCAAATTTGTACGTAGTCACCACCTACCTCTGGTGATTGATTATGGGCTGTATCTTCTGTAGCTATTATCATTTCAGTTATAAGTGTTGTTTTCGAAGTGATCTGCTCATGAAAAAGTCATTGATATTCATGATGTCTGCCGTTTTATTTATTCGGCCTGCGCTTCTCGAGATCAAAAAAATTAAATCACCAAAGTTTTAAGGAAGAATTACCATGAAAAACCGACCTGTTATATTTGTCAATAACCGGTGGTTGGTTTTTATAGAGTCTATATTCCAATTTGTGAATGACTGAGACATGCGGACACGGGGCAGCAGGGATTCTGAGAACAATCCTAAGCAAAAACCATTTCTCGAAACTTCATTCTCTCCATGAAAATTGCCATGTTTCTAAAAATGAGTCTGGACCCTACCATATCGATCATTCTTTGTTCTTTGAATCGAAAACAAATTCGTCTCAACTAATTGTAAGTACTTCAGAGCATTGTTGGTTTCTATTCAAACCACCGATTACTATTCTGTTCGTCTCACTTTCTGTTCCTATTTCAGTATCTCAATATGATTCTAATATATACCACGTTTTTTTCTGCCTGGAACTGGTAATGTTCATTTCAACATTGAAGATTCCAATCATACCTATATTTCAGAACATTAGGATCCTCAAGAATAATTGTTAGTTTGCTGTTTATTCTGTCGAACTTCTCCTCATGAAAATTATAGTAACTGAATATACACTGATGTGGAAAATAATTATTCATGTTATAAGGAAGCAACAGACGACCAGGTTACATTAGAAAGATTTGGTCGCGACGAAATAGCAACTACTGACCCACCGTGCACTTTTTACCACGAAGAACTGATACCTAGAGCAGGTATGCTGTCGCCTGCGGGCTCGAATGAATGAAAAAAGAATAGTTCAATAGCATAATGAATATAGTCCGTCGCAACTATATCTAGAATTTCAACCTGGTCGACTGCTCTCTCACCAGCTTTCCCAAATACATTGAAATTGCCATGAACATTTAAATATTTCACACGTTTGTATAGCCTTCCATAATTTTTCGAAGTCTTAACAATTAATGTGTTTTTTCAGGGCCAAAATGTTCTGAAAATGAATCAATGGGCTGTGAAGGATGTGTCGGAGAACCGACTTGCCAAAACAGACATCCCCAACCGGCACCTGGACCATGTCCACTAAGCTGCAAACTTATATGTTGGTGTAATGAAGGTTATATCAGGGACAGTACAAGCAAACGATGCGTTTTGTTGAATGATTGTCCATGAAAAATTTGCAGTTGAATGATTTGTAATGTTTCTGCAATCGAACCTAATTGATATCAATAAAATTTGTGAATCCCTACAGTACCGAAAGAAATTGATGTAGTTCATTATTATTTTCTAATCCTTCAATGACGGAATTCATACATTACTTGATTCTCAGATACCAGAACCTTCACAATGGCGGATGACATCGACTATATAATTTCATCAACAGAATATAAGAAATATTCTTTCTCCAAATGACATTAAAAGCGGCCTTTTAATGACACTTGACAGACTTAGAAGTTGTACTTTTAATGCCTAGGCAAGTAATAATTTAAATCAAACTGTTATTAAAATTGACAATGACATAAAGAAAACTCAAAATGATGCTGAGGATAATAAACTAGTTTTATTGCATTGTTGTTGTTCTTAAATTGTTCGTTCCGTTAACCAGCTGACGAACGTCAACCCTCAGAAGTCGAAACTTGTGCGAGCAATGGATCAACGAGGCCTTACCTTTTAACGTGCGATTACCCAGCACGGTGGCCCGGCGAGGATTCGAACCCCGGCCTTCCGCTTGATAGGCAGATATGCTAACCACTACACTACCGAGACATTAAAACTACAAACTACAACACGAAATAGACAATCAGCACATCTTCAGAGAAAGATCCTATATTTTTCGTCTGTCTATATTCCATGAATCTGCTGTATGTGAGTTCATATACAGTTCTTGATTTTTCCGGTAAAAGGTTAAATTCCACATCTAGCACCTGGCCTCTTATCTCAGGTGGTGTTAATTGCATCATTTCATCCTCACTTTGCAGTAAATCCATTTCTAACATGACAACTTTTCAAAATTGACAATGACAAAGTAAACAGTAAACAAACATATTCAACAAACGTCATCAGCAAATAATTAAGTTATTTGGATATTGATAATGGAACGCAATTTAAATATGAAAAAGGCGATTTTGCGTGGAATTGGAACAAATTTGAAGAAAAAATTATATGTTTCACACGGCAGAAAAGCAGATTTAATGCCTTGGCTGGTTTCATAGCCTCGCAGCCGCGGCATTAAATCTTTTGCTTTTATGTCTAGTAAAACAAATAACTATTAATGAACCTGAAGACAAATAAGGCTTCCTTAAGTGTGTGCCCCAGAATTGACATTCAACTTTTCGTATAACTTGAGGGTTTTTCCTAATTCCTGGAAAACAGCCGGAATTCAACAAGTTCCTGAAAGAGGAAAGAAAACTTTACCTTGCAATTATAGACCAATTGCATTGCTTTCTATTATTTCCAAAGTCACATAAAAACAACCAATATGGAGCTCATCAAATAGCTGGAGAAATCAACAATAATTCATGATCGAGAATATGGATTTCGCCACCAAAGATCAACCAGTAATAATAATAACAGTTCATTTCTCATATTTGGCGGCATTCTATCGAAAAATTCTGAGAATAAATGTTAGCTGTTGCACTCGACATTTCAAAAGCGTTTGATCGAGTTCAGCATCAGGGTCTCCTTCCTAAACTGCCATCTTATGGTTTGCCTCGTTGAAGAGTTTCTTGTCTGATAGGTCTCTATATGTGAATGTTGATGGAGTATCATCTGATATTCCCCTTATAAATGCAGGTATTCCGCAGCGTTCATTTCTGGCGTCTATTTTGTTTCTTTTTCATATCAGTGATTTGCTGTAGAAAACATCTTGTTCAATACATAGTTTTGCAGACGACAGTACTTTTCGTACTATTTGATCTTGTAAGGCAAATTTGCACTGTTGCGCACTAAGCATTTTGCCTCAGTACGGTGACCGGAGCGAAGTTACAAGATCATCAATCATATAACTGAAATGAATTTATGGAATACCACTCTCTCAAACTACATTACTACTTTTATTCTGTCTGTCTGTATATTATATTTATATTTACTACATTACTACTTTTGTTCTGTCTGTCTTTATATATATATATATATATATATATATATATATATATATATATACGAGATAATTTGTAGTCGCATATTTCGACTATTATAAAGAAACACAGACAGAATAAAAGTAGTAATGTAGTTTGAGAGAGTGGTATTCCATAAATTCATTTCAGTTATATGATTGATGTATCATACAACTTTAGGCATATTTATAAACAAAACCGACTGAGATATCAATCAACAGATTTCATGAACAGGAAAAAAATTGAATGGGGGCGAAAATCGTGATAGCTTACATGTTTTTTCAAATGAGATGTAGTAGAATATCTAAGTCAATAACTATCGCATTGCTTCTATAGTCACTAGAAATGAATTCACAACTGATTAAATGAATAAATAATCTTAGTCTTCGGTGTTTCTGAATTTGATGCAGCTCTCAACAACCTCTCTACTATTTCAATCAATGCAAAATATTAACATGACGTAGGGTTCAGTTTTATCATTTTTTGGATTGTCTTACATGAGAGGCGATGGGAGATCACGCATCTGGATGCTGGTCTCACAGACACTGAACATGAAGAATCGAAGATAAACCTCTCCTTTACTACTATGATAACGACTCAGATAAGGAAATATCAATAAATCCCAGTAAAAATTCGGTAATTTTTTTCATGAAGAAGTATTGAGAAACATGGAGTAATTCTCCATTGAATCAAGAAAGATCTATTTCTCTCTCACGGATTCGTTAAGGATTGATAAACAGTTCTAGTGAAAAACAATTTTAGTAATGTTGAAGCATGAATTATTCGAAGTCATCGAAGTCATTTGTCGTTGGAATTGGAACTTGGGAATCTGAAGAGACTAAACCCTTTGGCGTGAAGGGGTGAGCAACCGTCTCGAAACGAAATTTCCCGATTTTTCAATGCATTCCAAGAACTGGGGAGAAAAGACCTTGGAGAGGTAAATAAAAAGAGTTTATGTTGAGCAGGTGTGAGAAATCCAATTCGAAAAACGTTAAATTCAAATTTGGACCAATTAGAAAGCTATCTGATCGTCGTACGATCGGATTTCGGATCTGTCTGAATCCAGCCTTAGGCGTAGAGATCAATCCTCTCACTCTAATGCCCAGTCCATGTTGTAGTACGTCAATGGGGGTTTATATTTTATTATTTTGAGTTTGGGGTTATATTTACGATTTTGAGGGGAAGTTTTTTATTTTTTTTATATGCAGATTCACACGAACGGGAAGCCCTGTAATGTTCGAAGAACATCGCGGACAGGAGATACGAATTAACATTCACTTTGAAATTCTGAAGTTTGCGTGGCTCAGGAAAAACCTCTCTCAGCAAGAAGTCCCAAAGTTCAACTGCTCTAGTGCAAAAAGATCCCTGAGCAAGAGAGATTCGACAGGTTTCCAAGCTCACAACAGAGGGGTGGGAATGTTGTACTCGGGTCATCCGTGTAGATGATGCTAAGGGTTGATTCAATTGATGACAATTCAGAAGAGCACCGACCGTGAAACTAACTATAGAAGAGTGACAAGTCTCCGACCCATCTACAATGCTCCAAAGAAGTAGGCGAGTCTGTGAGGGGGGATCACCAACACGACGGATTGCTTTTCTCAGAATAGAATCAAGAAGCTTCAATGAATGTTTTGGTGCAGTGACATGAGAACTATATTTCAAGACAGATCGTATCTGAGTCTTGTAGATCATTGGAGGCTGACGATAAGTGATGAAGTATTTCTTCACACGAAATAGTAATCCAAGCTCCTGGGAAGCAGCTGTAGCGATCGATCTCACATAGTTTGCCCATGAGAGATTGTTCCTGTAATTCCTAGCATCAAGATATTTAACTTTGCAGGAATAGTTACTCTTGACATCTGAATAATAGATGATGATAGATCGGATTCCTTTGAGATGAAACATACCTGGGTTTTTCCAGCAAAAATTTCCACCAAGTTGATGTTACCCCATTCTCCTATTTGTGTCAGGTCATCGTTAATTCTATTGACGTACATGTTTCTCTGGAGTTTCGTTTCTCGTGCTGGTATAGGGATTCTGGAAGAGAAAATACTATGAAGAGTACTGTCGTCCACAAAACTATGCACTCAACAAGATGTTTTCTTCAGCAAATCGTTTATATGAAGCAGAAACAAATTGGGCGCCAGAACTTAACCCTATGGAACACCTGAATTTATGGGGAGAATATCAGGCGATACCCTATCAACAACCACAAACAGAGACCTGTCGGACAAGAAACTCTTCAACAAAGCACACAATTGAGGAGGCAGGCCATAAGACGGCAGTTCAGAAAGGAGGTCCCGATGCCAAACTCGATCAAACACTTTTGAAATATCGAGTGCAACAGCTAAGGTTCCTCCGAATTTTCTGATGGAATGCTGCCAAATATGAGAAAATCACGACTCGATGGTGAAATCCGTATTGTCTATCATTAATTGTAGATATATGAAGAGCTTCCTATTTATTGCTTCTTCCATAACTTGAGAAATGATTGAAAGCAATGCAATTGGTCTAATATCACAAGGAAAAGTTTTCTTTCCTTTTTCAGGAACTGGCTGAACTCTTGCTGTTCTCTAGGACTTAGAAAAAACTCCCTGAGTTATAGAAAAGGTTGAATAATAATTATTTCAGGCGTATGACGGTCGACAGGAATAATCTTCAGGATATCTTTTCCCGATGAGTCCAGGAAAAAATTTCCAGCAAACATATTTGCAAATATATTCGATTTTTTTTGGTCAGTGTTGGCTTGTGATCCATCTTCATTGGTAAAAGGGAAAAATGAACTTGAAGTGGATATGAAATTTTCTGAAAGAGTCGTCATTGTGAATTAATGATTGATTTTTTGCCACATGACCTGTCTTTCACTACCAGGTCTCCTAGAAGCACTTCAGCCTCTTGCTTCCCTATGCGTCAGGACACCCATTTCAACAACCTGCACAATTATCTGTGTAAGGTCGACGATATACAGCCCTATATTATGTAACATTGAATTAGTACTTGCTACACGCCGGATGGTAGCTCAGTTTTTTTTTTAATAGGAGCGGGTTGGGTTCGAACGCAATCGAATTAAAAAATGAATATATGAGTGGCTCAACTTGTTGAGCGCCACTCAGTTTGAGGAAAACTAAGAACCAAAAAAATTATATTAACCAAAGATATAAGTAATTACGCAACGCAATTGATTTCAAGGATTTACTTCCATATTTCATACCAGTACATTAGGTACTTCTTATTAGAGGGAAAATGAATAATCTCACCTTTGACCCATATATAGCGGCTATATCTGGTTTACAGATCTTGAAATCGTAGGTACCGTGAATGTACTTCTGGTAGATAGTTATGCAAAATATTTGAATGATATTTGAACAATAGATAATCGAATTAAGAATACGATATATTATTTGAACAGTAATTCCACTTGATGAATGTTGACTGCAACTGCAGCATAAAGATGTGCGTTGTAAGACCTGAGTTGTGATGTAATACTCGTAATAGGTAAGATCTGACCTTAGTATTTCGAGATGGTAGATATCTTCCCTTGTATGTAGGCTCGCCAGGTATGATGTTGGATTATGGATTCTCAAATTCCAGGACAACTTTCAAAATTATTTTATTCTGGTTCAGGATCAGCAGTTATCACGGTAACCATGAAATAAATACTTTTTGAACCGATCTCGACTCCTATTCGTAGGTTAAACAGTGTAACATAGGCCGGCAGATCTAAAATTGAAATATTCAATCGAAAAAACTCATTGTTTATGAATTGAAAATCGATAAGCCCATACCTTCATTAGCAGAATAGCCTTTTTCATACACAAATGCATTAAATCTGAAATCACTCAAATTCATCAAATCAACGAAACAGAAAATGATCGGGCACTTTTCCCCAAACGTCTGCCCTCTCCGAGCTCGATCCAAGTCTTGCGTTTTTTGTGGTTTCAAAGTAAAACCTCTGCCTACATACGGAGTGGATAAATAAAATATCGTAACTTTCGTCGTCGGAAAAATATCAATTCCTCCGATGATTCTTGAGACCGACAAATGCCAAACACTTGATATGTTTCTAAAGTTCAAATTACTGTTACACTCACCCCCCTCCATGAAAAAAAATAGGAATTACCAATTACTATTTTGGCCTTGAAGTCAATTTTTCTTTTTTTTTTTGGGTATGCGCATACCTATCCTAAACTAAATTTACTTACTATTATTATTCAGTTCAATACTACTGGTTCATTACTATAGCAATGTACTTATTTTTACGAACTTACAATTAACTCATAACTATACTATATACTAAATAAGCGAGATTCATACGTATTCACACGACGCGAATCAGATACTAAATATTTACAAGGGACAAGGGACAATATATCTTGAACAACAACTTTCGAAACAAACACAAAGCTTAAACAATTATAAATTTTTGAAAGTTGCATAAACTTTTTTTTGTGATGCCAACTAGACCTTCTGCCCATCATCAGATTCGGAGGAATCTGAGAGGGAACCATGATAGGGCTTCAAGTCCTGAATGTGCCACTGTCCGGCATTAGAATCGTTTTCATTCTTGAGATCGTACACTAATTTCGATTTCTTTTTCCAAACGGTACATAGGGAATATTTGGGGGCCAATTTACTCGAAAAGTTCCTTTCCGAGTTTGAAAGAAACTTATTTCTCTTCCATACTTTGTCGCCCACGTGAAATTCTAAATCGCGTCTCCGCAAATTATAATGCTTAGCATTTCGCTCATGTGCCTTGTGCAATTTCGTTTGAACTTCTTTGACCAAATCTGAAAGTTTACCTACATTATCTGCCCAAACTCGACGACTACCTGACTCTAAATTCAAACAATTTGGGGTTCCGTAATATTTTCCAGAACATGGCACAACTCTGCCAAAGTTCAAGAAAGAGGGAGCGTACCCAGTGACATCATGCACAGCAGTGCGCAAAGCGTAGCCTATCTTCGGTATTTCTCTATCCCAATGTTTATGGTTGCCATTGACATAACTACGAATAGCAGTACAGATTGTACGATTGGCTCGTTCTACAAAGTTAGCTTGCGCGTGGTAGTAAGCAGTATACCATAGGTGAGAATCATACCGTTTCACCAAATTTTTAACGGATTCACTAACAAACTGACGGCCATTATCACATATTACATACTGCGGAACACCGTATGTCAAGAAGACATCATTTTCTAGAAAACGGGTAATACTTGAAGCAGTAGCTTGACGAAGTGGACACAACAAGGGAAACTTAGTGAACCAATCACTGATAACTAATAAATATTGAAATCCAGAAGTACTTCGAGGCAACGGACCCAGAAGGTCTACCGCAATGACCTACCACGGGTACCTCACGGTTTTCTCGGAGCCCATGAGGCCAAATTTCTTATAGTTTGGTGATTTCTGCGAGCCACACATTTTACAAGACTTCACATATTGATACACGTCTCGGCGCATTTTTGGCCAATAATAGGTTAATGACAATCTGTCATAGGTCTTCAAGAAACCTAAGTGAGCTGAAGTTGGGTGATCGTGACAATAGCTTATCAGCTCTCTCCTCTGTTGTTTGGGAACTAGAAGTTTCCATTCCGAAATATTAGTATTAAGTGGAACTCTCGAAGAGATGTGCTTATACACGTAACCGTTTTTCACACACCATTGCGGAAACTTATCTGCGTCAGTCAAGATACTGTCCCGCATTTTGACATAAAAGGAATCAACTCTACTCAAATCAATATCGAGCGATATACAGTCATCTTGGTCAAGTTCTGCTAAAACTTCGTTGACATCATCTTCCTGAGGTGGATCAACGGGGCCACGCGAAAGAGCGTCCGGAACAACATTGAATTTCCCTTTTCTGTGGATGATTTCGAAGTCGAACTGGCTTAATTTCACACTCCATCTCGCCAACTTTCCAGAAGGTTCTTTTAAATTATTGAGATACTTCAGAGCAGCATGGTCCGTGATAATCTGGAACTTTGCACCCTCCACGTAACATCTAAACTTCTCACACCCAAACACACACGCAAGACATTCCTTCTCCGTAACGGTATAATTCCTTTCCGACCTCGAGAGACTACGCGAAGCAAACGCAATCACTCTCTCTTTTCCTTCGTGTTCCTGAGTGAGGACACAGCCCAGTCCGAAATCAGAAGAATCACAATGTATCACGAACGGTAAAGAAAAGTTAGGACTGGCTAGTACCGGAGCAGACACCAACGCCTCCTTGATTGCGATGAAAGACTTCTCTGCATCGTCACACCAAACTATTTTCTGGCCTTTACTCTTACCCTTCAATGAATTATTGATAGGTGCTAACAACGTTGAAAAATGTGAAATGAAACGCCTATACCAGCCACACATGCCGACAAATCTTTTTATTTCCGTAGTGGTCTTTGGTCTTGGGAAATTAATCATAGCTGATACCTTTTCAGGATCTGTACGCAAACCAAATTTATCGATGACGAAGCCAAGTATTTTAGGGACGAACGAAAGAATTCACACTTATGAATATTGACAGTCAGATTAGCTTCTCGTAAACGAGAGGCTACTTGTTCCAGTAATTCGATGTGTTGCTCAAATGTTGAAGACACTATAATTATGTCATCCAAATAAACAAAGATGTTCGGTTCAAACTTCGGTCCAAAAACGGCATCCATAAGGCGCTGTTGAAATTGAGCAGCATTTGCCAAACCAAAAACAAAAAACTTAAAAATGATAAAGACCTCTGCCAGGAATGGAAAAGGCAGTTTTTTCTTTCGATTCTTGATCAAGAGGTATCTGCCAAAACGCGCTACGTAAATCCACAGAGGAGATGAATTTGGCCTCACCTAACATGTTCAAGATTCTGTCGATATGTGGCAATGGATACGAATCTTTTTTTGTTAGACTGTTCAACTTTCGACCGTCAAAACAAAGGCGAAACTCTCCGCTTGGTTTCTTAACTAAAAGTACAGGCGAGGACCATTCACTCATTGACGGTTCCACTACACCCAATTCAATCATCTTATCTAGTTCCTTATTTAATTGTTCCAGCATATATGGAGAAAGTAAATACTGCCGTTGTTTAACCGGTTTGGCGTCTCCCGTATCAATATGATGAATTAACTTATTGGTTCTACCTAATTTTCCTTGACCCAATTTATCGAAAATGTTTAATATTTCATTTACCGTGGTTCTTTGACTCTCAGATAAATTCTCTAAACTAAGTATGTGTTCATTTTTTGAAACTTTGAGATCATCACTGACCGCACCAATATTTATGAGCCTATCTTTGAAATCTATTTTAATATTGAACATTCCGCAAAAATCACTGCCAAAAATGAAAGGGTGACAGAGAAAAGGTACTACTATGAAAGGAACAACTTTGCATGAATTTTCGATATGTAGCGGAATATCGACTACCCCTCGTATACATTGGCGGACCCCATCGGCAGTACTAACGAATTTGAGTGGGGAGGATTGTACTTGCAAATCAAACATATCGATGATGTCCAGGCCACCTTTACCTACTATACATTTATTTGAACCGCTATCAAGTAAACCCACAATATCTTTATCAAAAATCTTAACTCTCAAGTACGGGCGATTATCATTTACTTTAGGGACAAAAGTTGGCACTGATTCAGATTTATTTCTAAAATTATGAACAAAAAACTCATGGGTTGCTTCCAACAAATCATTTTGTTCCCTAGTCCTATTTCTATTATTGCAAAATTTGGCCCTATATTCATATGGAAGTAAGAAACGGGCATTTTCGTACCCCCTTAGGCGTTTTCCCCACACCTATTACACGTAGAACGAGTTACCCCCGCGTTACCACATCGGAAACAAAACTTTTTCAACCTATTTCTGCAAGTACGGAAAGTGTGATTGGTCCTACCACAATTCCAACAGCTAATCTTATTTCTAGAACTCTCATCATGCCGCAACAAACCAGTGTCGCCTGCATGGAATCCATTTTGATTTCTATTCATTCC
Source organism: Zygogramma bicolorata (assembly GCA_032362365.1). Lineage (NCBI taxonomy): Eukaryota > Metazoa > Arthropoda > Insecta > Coleoptera > Chrysomelidae > Zygogramma > Zygogramma bicolorata. The sequence continues at coordinate 642,907 of JAVJAQ010000390.1, read as the reverse complement.
CCTATCGGTGTTGAATTCACGCCTATCAGTGGTAGACTGCGAATTTTCATCATTAACTGAATTACTCACACCATTTACTTCACTAGGGCGTCGTGGAGTTCGGAAGTTACTTGAAAAACGTGAATTTTGGAAACCACCCCGTATTTTACTATGAAAATCTCTTTTGAATTTGGAATTCGAATCGTATCCCGTACAACTTCCCGCGGCATTGCTCTCAAAGTGACAGCCATTATTACTACTAGCGCACCTTCCTATCATGGACTCTTCTAATATTTTCGCGTCTTTCACAAGAGCTTCTAAGTTTTGGTAGTTTCCCAATACTAAATGGTCAGCATATTCGGGTTTCAAATTTTTCAGAATCCATTTTATTTTTGTACATTCTGCAGGAATCGTACTCAATCTAGCAAAAAGTGACTCCATGATGACAGCAAAAATAATAATGGACTCATCTTTCTGTTGCTTCCGATTTTTTATAAAATGCCACAAATCCTCATCATGATCACGCGGTAAAAAGTCGTTTTGAAGTCTATCTACTAGCGAATCCCAATCTTTAACTGAATCTAACGATTTAATTCTCCTATACCATAATAATCCATTGCCAGAAAATAAATCAACGGCTCCTTCATATAGCTGATCTTTAGAAACGCGGCGCGCTTCTGCGAGTTCGTTAACCCGTTCTAAGAAATTTTTCACCGCCATCGTATCATTGGTTCCATCGAAAGTGACATCCCATTTATATAAAGGAATTGGACCTGTTTTCTCAAGTACTTTCATAACAGTAGGAGCGGTTTGAACAAGTTGTGGTATATTTCCGGACACATCATTATCATTATTATTAACAAGGCGTTCATCAAGCTCAGCCTCAAGAGTAAGAGCGGTCGCATAGGATTCATTTTTGAAATTTTTTTTTGTCGCATCCTCGTCCGTAATAATTCGCCGAATCCTATTGATGACATGCGTTAATCTAGATTGGGCCCTACAATAAACAGAATCCGAAGTGGTACCCTCAAAGTCCTGAACGAGTTCCTTGATGCTATCTAAAGTCACGTTGATCTCTACCTGCTCTGTATCGAAGTCAAAATTTGGATCGACCAACTGAACGTCACGATTCTTTTCCTTTTGCAAAGCTTTACAAAGAATTTTCCGTTTTTCGTGAATATCTCTATTGGTAATAACATCCCGTATTCTCAACTCATAATTTATTTCTGAGACGAGCAAATGATTGGGTTTCATCAACGAAGACATTTTATTTTATTTTGATTTTCCAATGTTGAAAAAAATTATTTTGTTTACCACCCTGTACAAGTTGAAAATTTTTTGGAATTCTAACCAAGGTGAAAATCAATCAAATAATATAATGTTTTTTTTTTTTTCACCCACCCAGTAAATAAGCCAGGTATATTTCAGCTGAAAGAATGCAAAAAACTCTCAAATATTTCAGTTCTCCAAAAGAACGTATATCTAACAAAAGTATTTGGCACAAATTAATCATCAACAAAATCACCGGTAGAAAATGACAATCGACGTCTATTTATATTCCACTGTTCTCAAAACATTTTCCTTCATATCCGATACCTACCATCAGTTTTCGTTTTTATCGAAAGAAAAAAGGATTCAAAAAACAATACATAAAAATCTCGACAACAAATAAATATAAACGCCGCAGGTCAAATCATAGAAACAATATTTATAATTTTTCAATATTATACATTCGAAGTAATGAAGTATGTAGTTGAGTTTTATATAACACCAGGTCTTACAAGAGTTCAAAAAAAATTATGAAGCCAAGCCTCATATATTCAATCGGGCCTCACGTTCAGGGCGCCATTTTAGTGTAACATTGAATTAGTACTTGCTACACGCCGGATGGTAGCTCAGTTTTTTTTTAACGGGAGCGGGTTGGGTTCGAACGCAATCGAATTAAAAAATGAATATATGAGTGGCTCAACTTGTTGAGCGCCACTCAGTTTGAGGAAAACTAAGAACCAAAAAAATTATATTAACCAAAGATGTAAGTAATTACGCAACGCAATTGATTTCAAGGATTTACTTCCATATTTCATACCAGTACATTAGGTACTTCTTATTAGAGGGAAAATGAATAATCTCACCTTTGACCCATATATAGCGGCTATATCTGGTTTACAGATCTTGAAATCGTAGGTACCGTGAATGTACTTCTGGTAGATAGTTATGCAAAATATTTGAATGATATTTGAACAATAGATAATCGAATTACGAATACGATATATTATTTGAACAGTAATTCCACTTGAAGGGATGAATGTTGACTGCAACTGCAGCATAAAGATGTGCGTTGTAAGACCTGAGTTGTGATGTAATACTCGTAATAGGTAAGATCTGACCTTAGTGTTTCGAGATGGTAGATATCTTCCCTTGTATGTAGGCTCGCCAGGTATGATGTTGGATTATGGATTCTCAAATTCCAGGACAACTTTCAAAATTACTTTATTCTGGTTCAGGATCAGCAGTTATCACGGTAACCATGAAATAAATACTTTTTGAACCGTTCTCGACTCCTATTCGTAGGTTAAACAGTGTAACATAGGCCGGCAGATCTAAAATTGAAATATTCAATCGAACAAACTCATTGTTTATGAATTGAAAATCGATAAGCCCATACCTTCATTAGCAGAATAGCCTTTTTCATACACAAATGCATTAAATCTGAAATCACTCAAATTCATCAAATCAACGAAACAGAAAATGATCGGGCACTTTTCCCCAAACGTCTGCCCTCTCCGAGCTCGATCCAAGTCTCGCGTTTTTTGTGGTTTCAAAGTGAAACCTCTGCCTACATACGGAGTGGATAAATAAAATATCGTAACTTTCGTCGTCGGAAAAATATCAATTCCTCCGATGATTCTTGAGACCGACAAATGCCAAACACTTGATATGTTTCTAAAGTTCAAATTACTGTTACAATTATTCAGGTGTCCTTTGAATGAACAGTGTCCAGTCAGAAGCCCTGTTATCACCCTTATGAGAATCCTGTTGCACTGGAGCAGGTCCCCAATCATTTTTCTCGACGATTCTTTCACGAAATTTCTCCCGTGAGCGCTACTAGGTTGATTTTCCCAGCCATCCCTATGTTTCGTTTTCACCCATTCCTTATGAGATTGGGTGCCATCTTTCTGGATACCCTCACCGCTGGCTCGGGTCCAGTATATAATGTCAATGATCCCTGTCTTAGGAGCTCATCCAGCTTTTTCATTTCCTGCGATACCTGAGTGGCCTGGGACCCATTGTAGAGTCAATACATTGTGGTCTGCCAGATGTTTCAGTCCTTCGCGGCATTCCCCTACCGGTTCAGATGTCGTTCTGGGATTATGCAGTGGACTTATTTTGAGCCCCTTCTCATCGGTCCATGAAGTTACAGTATTCAAGGCTTGCTGCATGTGTTCTCTTACGTTCCTGTTTCATTTGCCAGGATGAATGGATCGTCAGTATAGCCTAGTATTTCGTGCAAATTTCGGTCCAAGCATGGTAAATGGTTCAAGCATAGTAACTAGTCCATAACAAGGTTCCACAGGAGTGGGGTCAAGCCCCTTGCCACCCGTGCCAACATGGATTCGCCCGAGAAAGGTTTTTTGTATTAGTCGTCCTCTAAGCATGCAGTCTAACCATCTCCAGCTTGTTTCAGGTTACCAGGTTCCGTTATGAATGTGATCCTTATCATTCACCATGCCCTTCGTATATGGTATATTACCAAGCCGGCCAGGTTCCGGCCCCTTTTGAATAAGTACAGCATAAATGCAGTCTCCAGTGTCAGGCTACTTGCACACACACCGCTCTTGGACGGCCGATTTTATACCGGTCTTCCAAATTCCAATAATGAACCACATGTGGGAACGGGACCTGGCACACACGCCGACCGCTGATCGGTGCCGGTAAAATATCGGTTAGCAGCCGTCCACTGCCACTGCATGGCCGGTATTACCAGGAAGTAGTGGCGTACGTAACTAAATACACGCTTGCACACCCACCGATTGTTTACCGACCATTCCAATCGACTGCTTGGTGAATTGTAGATACTAAGTACTACGTTTTAAACTAGTGTCGGAAGTGCGTGCTAATTACGACAACAAAGCAACTGATTGTTCGACCGGTAGAAGTCCGGTGTGTCTGCAAGCACTCGCTACCAATAAAATATCGGCCGATTTTATACTGGCCGTCTATTGGTAGCGAGTGCTTGCAGACACACCGGACTCTTACCGGTCGAACAATCAGTAATTAGCACGCACTACCGACACTAGTTTAAAACGTAGTACTTAGTATCTACAATTTCACCAAGCAGTCGATTGGAATGGTCGGTAAACAATCGGTGGGTGTGCAAGCGTGTATTTAGTTACGTACGCCACTACTTCCTGGTAATACCGGCCATGCAGTGGCAGTGGACGGCTGCTAACCGATATTTTACTGGCACCGATCAGCGGTCGGCGTGTGTGCTAGGTCCCGTTCCTACATGTGGTTCACTATTGGAATTTGGACGACCGGTATAAAATCGGGCGTCCAAGATCAGTGTGTGTGCAAGTAGCCTAGCAACTGATTGTTTGACCGGTAAAAGTCCGGTGAGTCTGCAATCACCCGCTACCGATAAATTATCGGCCGATTTTATACTGGCCGTCCAAAATCGGTGTGTGTGCAAGTAGCCTCAGATTTGTGGTTTCTGAGCCTGGAAAATTTCATAAATCTTGGAGTAATAAATGTCTTTGACAAGAAAAACTTTTAATCTTTATTTGACAGTTTTCATCAATTTTTATAAACAACATGGGTATAAAGATATGAACAAAACAAAACAAGATACAATCAATACAGGAGCTTAGATTATAAACTACAACACTCCCACCTAATCTAAGTTCCATGAAATAACAAATGAGAGCATGATGGTCGACGAAACATTGAATCGTTTCAGGCCAAGTAAATAAACAAAATTTTCGAAAATATCAGCTGACAAACTTTTTGTGATAATATCAGTTATCTGATTTTTGCTCTCAACATATTCAATATCAGTATATCCCGACCCCACTGAATCATGAATAAAGTTATATTTTATATCAATATGTTTGAGTCTTTGATGTTTTTAGGTTCCATGGCAATTTTGATACAGGATTGGTTATCTTTAAAAATATCTGTTTTATCATTGATTTGAATATTCATTTCTCCTAGTAAACCTCTAAGCCATAAACACTCGGTAATGGACGAAGCTAGTGATAAATATTCAGCCTCAGTTGAAGAAAGAGCAACTGTAGACTGTTTCTTGGTTGTTGCCCATGATACCGTTGACCCAAAAACTTGGAGAACATATCCTGATGCTCAAAACTTCTAGGCAAATTCTTTTTCAAATGCAAATATCTCGTATAGACAATTTTCATAATTGACATTGGTCAAATTATTTCAAATTTGACATAACATTTTGTCCTTCAAGAGGGGCAGCCATCCGCGATCCATATCAAGCGAACTCGTAGATATGCATTCTTCACCAGACAGCATGATGAAAGCAGATTCCTTTAATTTTCGTTTCTTGCCATTGCATTCTTTCGTTATAATTTTAGTGCGTTCCATTCTACTGTATGGTCTACATCGGGAGAAAGAATGTGTTCTAATAATTCAGAACCACCTATCTGTCTGTTCCTGATGTACATCTTGTGTTCACTCTTCCGTACTTCCAATGGTCGAGACGATTAACCGATATATTTTTGACCGCACGAACAAAGAATTTAATAAAAACAATTTTTTGCGTTTTCTGTTGGGTTATTTGGTTTGGTATGTATGAGTATGGATCTCAAAGTATTTGTTGTTTTGAATGTTGTTCTAACATTATACCTGTTGCCGATCCTTTTTTTCTTTTCAGACAAACGAGGGACATAAGGTATAATGTTTGATATAGGTTGTGTATTTTGTGTAGGCTGTATGTCTTTATTGTGGACTGTATTCGGATTTTCAATATCTGTCAAGTTTTTTCTATGAATTTTTCTGGATATCCATTTTCTTTCAATACTGATTTTATGAAGTTTATCTCATCATCGATTTTTTCTTGTAACATACAATTCTTGTTCATTCATAAAGACATTTTACTATACCTTTCTTGACACTTGTGTGGTGGTTCGAGTTGTAGTGAAGATCTTTTGGTATGTGTTTTCTTTCGACATACACGTGTATCTACACGGCTTGTTGATTTCTTTATCATTACATCTAGAAATGGAAGTTCATTGTTGATTTCTGTTTCTAATGTGAATTTTATTGTTGGTTCTTGTTTGTTAATATGTTCCAAAAATGTGTCAAGTTCATTTTGACCATGACTCCATATAGAAAAAACATCATCAACATATCTCCACCACACTTTTGGATAACTTTCTATGAACGAATCCTCAAAATACAATAAACTCCTACAAGATTCCTCTCGCTCGATCCCGCGAAATTTTCATTCCTAAGAAAATATTAATCTCTTCCTAAACTTCATTCAACAATACTTTCAACTTGTTAATTTCAGCAATAAAACTACCTATAAGAATATCATGTACAAATAAAAGTAAATATATCACATGTTCATTAGCAAATTTCAAATATAGGCAATTATCCGATTCCGAACACTCGTAAAATATCCAATTTTGGAACTTCACCATACCACATCTCAAAGGGCGTTTTACAATTTATATTCGCAGTTGTGATCTATTGAGATGATAGGAAGCTGTACGAATAGCCTCTCCCCAAAAACTCTTCGATGAACCTGAATCTAATAGTATAGCCCTAGATTCGTCTGAAAGAGTTCTGTTCAATCTTTCAGCATGAACCATTCAAATCGGGCGTATAGGAAACTGTATTGTAGCGGTTCACTTTGATTGGTGAGTTGATATTTTTCATCAGAGCAACTTATTATGAATAACCCTGTATCATTTCTTTTACAAAGATATTTGACGTAAGATACAACCCAATATCCATGTTTATTATATTTTCAAATAAACATTCAGTTTGAAACCACCGAATGCAATCAAATTTATAGAAATATTCGAAGTACCAACACAGGCATCGACTCTATTCACGGTGGGAGTTTTTTCGGTTCCACAAAATACGAATGCATAGTTTTTCTCTCGGGTAGCGAATGCGAGCTAGGAGTCCGGCGATATCCAACGAAACGAAATTATTATAGATGTGATAAGATCGAATATTTTCTTTCCGTTTGGAATTTAATTCGTGAAAAAGGCCGATTACCAACTTAGGTAATTATTTTTGTTTACATTTCGAAAGTTATTCGTACCATGTAAATGCTGGTTATATAAACCCGAATCATGTATTTTAGGCCTTTTCGATTCCTCCTTTTACTTGGTTTCAACGAACGATTTATGGGAAATTTATCGACAAGTCGTCCGTCAATTATGGTTAGGATATTTTTGTGAGGAACTGATAGTCCGAGGAATACCCAGTTGATTAGAAAAACACGATTGATATTAAATAATGCCCTGGATCTCTGATGGAGAAGTGAATACGAATATTACGTACCAATCAAATTTGTGTCTGCTGCTTCACTGTAAGTAGAATTTCCCTTTCATTTCATCTGGAGAGGAACTGCAGAATTTGTTTTGAAGAAGAATCCTTTCGAAACAGTATTTGGGGAGTCGAGTACCGATATTTACCATTTCGTATATTATTATTTTTAGTTACCGTTGCTCAATTGAACAACCAAATGGTTTTGCTTTTAGCTTGTACCCGTTGAGTGTATCAATGTGTTGTAAACCCTAAAACGGCCGTTTTTGAGTGTTCTATATACCAATTTATTGTTACCTATGTTGTGTTATATATGTATATATTTATAAACATAAACCCACTACTTCATGATCATTTTATGGAGACAGATATTTTTCTGATTCTTTTTACTGCTCTCAATTATTTAATCATTGGAATGGTATTGCAATTCATGCTGTACATATGCTACTTTACTAACAATTAGATTTAGTATTTTTGAAAAGTTGTTTCCTTATTGCTCTGTACGTACCCCTCCTGTCAATAATATTTTTTTATTATTGTCTGGCGCCCACTTGCTTACATACAAAAAAAAAGGAAAACTATAACGAATTTAGTAACCCACCCCCTGCTTCCGACTTCTAGAGCAGTTCGGGGCTGTGACTGAAATCCAGAATTATAAAAAAAAATAATAGTAATAAAAAATTGATTTTTCATCTTTTCAACAAAAAAAAGTGTCACATAATTTGGCGCCCAACGTGGGGCCCGAACCCACGACCCTGAGATTAAGAGTCTCATGCTCTACCGACTGAGCTAGCCGGGCAGTTGATTTTGTTTTTGATTACACACCTTTCATCTTTGATAATTTTATCTTTAATAAAAGAAGCTTTCTAGCCGGGAAACGTAAGCAATTTCCAAATTCCCTTCCTATTTCCTAGTACAAAGCAATAAGAAAGTTCTATCTTCAATTTGAACTAAAACAAAAGTGATTGGTTCCGTTTTTTCGTATTCTGAGATTTTCCAGTGGAGTACGTAATTCAATTTTTCAAAAATAAGTTTTTTCTCGATTTTGTTTATCACCATTTCATTGTGGACTAGTGCATTGATTATATACAGGGTGCTCACCGATTGTGAATTTTCGATATAAAACTCTTGGAATCTGAAATTGCTAATATCACTGCTAGATGTGGCAGGACTCATTATAGGAAATGAAAAGAGAAATTTCACAGGGTATTCAGAAAGAATTGAATTGCTAGTATTATTGATTTTCTGAACTTAGTTGAGTGAACCGTTGCTGACCTCCCACTCCCTCTATTCAATTTTCTATACTGGTACACGTATATATTCATTATTGAAAATAACGATAGCGAATAAATCTATTATAATCTATTCTATAATCATTGAGTTCAATTTGAGGTTTGGTATCCTTTGATTTTTTGAGAAATATTCACTTGATGAAATATGGCTTGCAAACACAGTTATGAAATAGATCCAAATCATCTGAGAGTACATGAACTAAATTATGAGTTGAGAATTCGAGATGTTGTTACTGACAAAGTGGACATAGCTCTCAAACGAAAATATTTAAGACGTGAAATCAAAAAAGATATCGCTAGACCAGAAGTAGTTTATGTAACCCCAGATTTTGATTTCGAAGTAGAAAAATTGGAGATTGATGAAAGTATTAAATCTATTACTGAAATTGTCGACAACTTTGATGGAAGTAACCTTGAAACATACAATCGTCTTCACAGTAGAATAAACCATGTACTCGGGAGACTTCATCGTATTCCAGAAGGAAGCAAATCTGAAACGTCAAACTATAGGGGTGATAATATTGTAAAAGTATCAGTGGTATTAGATGATTTGGAAGAGGCTAGAGAAAAACACGTTAATGGTGAAATACAAGGTAGTTCTCAGTCCAGTTTGCAACCTCCTTCCTTGAATAATATTCAATCCAAGATGATTCCTATATATAAATGGGGGGTAACGTTTGATGGTAATGCTGCGAAGTGTTCCGTAAACTCATTTCTGCAAAGAATTGAAGAACTTCGAAATGCTAGAAATTGTAGCAAAAATGATCTTTACCAATCTGCTGTAGATTTATTTGAAGGGGTTGCTAGAGAGTGGTATCGTTCACAAGTTAGACATAATAGATTTAATAATTGGGATGAACTACAAACTTGTTTACGTCAAGATTTCCTTCCTTCAGATTACGATGATCAACTTTGGCAAGAAATTCAGCATAGAACACAGGGTCAGGACGAAAAAGTTGTCATATTCATTTCCATTATGGAGAATCTTTTTAGTTGCTTGGTCGATCCTCCATCAGAGGAAAAAAGATTGAAAATAATACGTAATAATTTATTACCAACATTCCAGTCACACTTAGCATTACAGAATATCACCGAGGTTTCTACTTTGACTAGACTATGTAGATCACTTGAAGAAGCCGCGCAGGTTCAAAAGAAGTTTCATCCCCCTTTGAAATCTGTTTCATCTTTAGAACCCACTTTAACTTATGACTCAGTATCTAGTGTTGATGATCCAATCTCTAGTGTTGGTAATGCGACGTGCCAAAATTGTTATTGCCACTCGAATAATACTTATGCTCGGCAGCAAAATTCTCAAAATACAGGTAGCAAATATAATAAAAGCTCGAGTAATTTTCCTGTAATTCGCCAAAACAATAAAAAACCATCACCTGTTATGCAAATGGCTGGTATACAATGTTGGAATTGTAAAGAAGTGGGACACCTACAGCGTGACTGTAGAAAACGTGTACCTACTTGCCATGGATGTGGGAAGTTGAACGTTATTCGTCCAAACTGTCCAGTGTGTAAAAAAAATGGAAAATAGGGAGACACTCCGTGGGTCGGTGTCCTTCCTCAGTATTACAGACCTACAATAGCAATTCCAAGTCAGATTGGTCAAATTGGTTGGATACTGTTGGTAAATTTTACAGATCTAGCCATACTGAAAACAATATATTATTTTCGGAAAAAGAGAATGATAATAGACCATATATTTCAATAAAAATATTTGGTAAGTCTGTTATTGCGCTACTTGATAGCGGTGCCAGTCGCTCAGTTATAGGAGGGCCCGGTATGAAATTATTGAAGATTTTTGGCTCTGAAATAAAATCAGATTATAATACATCAATCAGTACAGCTGATGGCAAATTGCAGGAAATATCAGGTATGGTGGTTTTACCTATTCAAATCAATGACACTGTAAAACTTTCGAGTATTTTGATCGTTCCGTCTCTTACACACAGTATGATCTTGGGTTCAGACTTCTGTAGACATTTTGGTGTGAGTATCGACTATACATCTAACTCCTATTTTATTGGTGGTAAAAATTTTGAAACCTTCACCCAGCAAAAGGAAGATGGCCTTGAAATGCTCGTGATCAATAGAATTTTTGATGAGTCAGAGTTGAGTATTGAGGAACATTTCCAACTCAGCCAACTGATCAAAAAATTCGAAGGTCTTTCGAAACCAACTCTGGGTAGAACCAATCGTATCGTTCATCATATAGACACTGGTAACGCAGAACCAATTAAGCAAAGAGCACATCTTATGTCTCCTTATAAACTTGAGATACTTAACAAGGAATTGGATTCCATGTTACAGCTTGGTGTAGTACGTCCATCTAAAAGCCCTTGGTCAAGCCCAGTCTTGTTGGTAGAAAAATCTGACGGTCGTCCTCGATTTTGTTTTGATGGTCGAAAGCTGAATAACGTTACAAAAAAATTCGCATATCCCCTTCCTCTGGTAGACCAAATTTTGAGTAAATTGGCGGGTGCCCGTTATTTAAGTAGTATAGATATGAAATCTGCATTCTGGCAGATTCCGTTGTCACCAGAATCGTGTGAGAAGACAGCATTCGCCATACCAGGGCGTGGCTTGTTTGAATTCGAAGTAATGCCCTTCGGTTTATGTAACGCTGCTCAAACTCAGCAGAAACTGATGGACTCTGTCCTCGGACCTGAGTTGGACCCATTTGTATTCGTCTATCTAGACGATATTATCGTGGCTACACCTTCTTTCCAGCATCACTTAGACATTTTGGATTCGGTTTTCGAGCGTTTGAAAGCTGCTAATTTGACAGTTAATATAGAAAAGTGTAAGTTTTGTCGAGACTCCTTGAAATACCTTGGATTCATGTCGACCGCGAAGGTCTCAGGACGGATCCTGATAAGGTGCAGGCCATGCTCAATTACCCTGTTCCAAAAACAGCCACAGAAATAAAAAGGTTTATTGGTATCTGCAGTTGGTACCGTAGGTTTGTGAAGGACTACTCATCGATCACGGCTCCCATTACCAAGTTACTGAAGGGTCGCAGGAAATCTCAAAAAATATGCTGGGATGAGGATGCGCAAAGGGCATTTCTCGAAGTTAAACAAGCGCTGGTCTCAGCTCCAATTTTAGCTGCACCTGATTTCACAAAAACATTTTATGTGCAGTGCGATGCCTCGGATGTTGGTCTAGGATCTGTTTTATGTCAGAAAGTCGAGGAGGAAGAAGTGGTCATTGCATTTGCCTCTAGGACTTTGACAGATGCTGAAAAAAAGTTCTCAACGACTGAAAAAGAATGTCTAGCAGTTATTTTTGGTGTTGAGAAATTCCGCCCATATATTGACGGAGTTCATTTCGTTGTTATAACGGACCATCAGTCCCTGTTATGGCTGAATAACGTCAAAAACCCAACAGGCAGACTTGCCAGGTGGGCTATGCGTTTGAGCCAATTTGACATAGAGATAAACCATCGGAAAGGATTATTGAATGTTATTCCTGACGCACTGTCTAGAGCTCCGGTCGAGACATGTGTCGTGAATGTGGAAGGGACAGATGTAACTTCTGATGTGTGGTATAGTCGTATGCTACGCCTGGTAGAAAATGAGCCAGAGGCTTATTCTAATTGGTGTATTCGGGAAGGACTCCTCTATAAATTTATTCCCAGTGAAATTAATATTCGTACAAATTTTCCCGAGTGGAAATTAGTGGTTCCAGAAGCTAAACGAATGTCAGTTCTCAAAGCCAATCATGACGATGCACAAGCTGCACATTTAGGTATATACAAAACTGTCAATAGAATCAAAGAACTATACTATTGGCCAAAACTCCTGAAAGATGTGAGAAAATATGTTACGTCTTGTCATACTTGCAATGAACAGAAGGGCAGTAATTCTTCAAGACCGGGATATATGGGTCAACCAAAGAAGGTGCAATATCCGTGGCAGTATATATCTGTCGACTTGTTAGGACCTTTACCTCGGTCTAAACGTGGAAATTGTTATGTTCTTCTGGTGTCTGATTATTTCACCAAATTTTGCATCCTTCACCCATTACGAAATGCGAATGCAGCACAAATTGCAAAATTTGTGGAGGATCAAGTATTCCTTGTATTTGGTACTCCTCAAATAGTGTCGTGCGACAACGGGGTTCAATTCGCGGGTAAGCATTTTCGGGCTCTAGAGGAGGAATATGGAGTAAAAATATTCTTCAATGCTCGATACCATCCACAGGTTAATGCTGTTGAGAGAGTAAATCGCGTTTTGGGAGCTGCCATTAGGTCTTATCTGAAGGATGGAGATCATCGTACTTGGGACGATGAGATTCATAAGATTGCCTTCGCACTACGTACCGCAGTGCATGAAGCAACAGGTCATACACCTTCTTTCCTAAATTTTGGCAGATATGTTCCGTCGAATGGAAAATTCTATACGAAGTTAGATAACGCTGAATTGAATTTAGATGTTACGGATATAAAAAGATATGGAGAAGAAATTGACCAACTGCCTCAAATGTATCTTGAAGTCCGTAAACACTTGGCAAAGGCACATGAGAATAATGCTCGTTCGTACAATTTACGTAAGAGACCTGCAGATATCTATCATACTGGAGACTTGGTTTGGAAACACAATTATGTTCTGTCAAACAAAAGTCAAAATTTTTCTGCTAAGCTTGCTCCCAAGTTCGTTCTGTGTAGGATAGCAAAAGTAATTTCCAATTTGGTCTACGAGCTCAAAGATATGAATGGGAAAAAAATTGGTAAGTACCATGTAAAAGATCTTGAACCCTATAGAAATCAAGACTAGGTGAATTTATGCTTCGGTGAGAAAATGTAGTTTGAATGTGGCAACGAATGTTGTTGGAAGATGAGGGATGATTGTGGATGAATGAAGCATTGCAGTAACTGATACCTCAGGTTTGAATATCTGTTCTTGTTCGAGTTTCTTGCCAAACCTGCATTATTCATATTCAGTTGTGATGAATTGCCATCGGTGGAAAATGTTCCTGGCAAGCCAGAACATTTTTTATAGGGAGAGGGGGTGTGTAGCGGTTCACTTTGATTGGTGAGTTGATATTTTTCATCAGAGCAACTTATTATGAATAACCCTGTATCATTTCTTTTACAAAGATATTTGACGTAAGATACAACCCAATATCCATGTTAATTATATTTTCAAATAAACATTCAGTTTGAAACCACCGAATGCAATCAAATTTATAGAAATATTCGAAGTACCAACACAGGCATCGACTCTATTCACGGTGGGAGTTTTTTCGGTTTCACAAAATACGAATGCATAGTTTTTCTCTCGGGTAGCGAATGCGAGCTAGGAGTCCGGCGATATCCAACGAAACGAAATTATTATAGATGTGATAAGATCGAATATTTTCTTTCCGTTTGGAATTTAATTCGTGAAAAAGGCCGATTACCAACTTAGGTAATTATTTTTGTTTACATTTCGAAAGTTATTCGTACCATGTAAATGCTGGTTATATAAACCCGAATCATGTATTTTAGGCCTTTTCGATTCCTCCTTTTACTTGTAGACCAAGAGCCCGTGTCACTATTTTTGGTAGTGATAAGTTTACGCCCATCGACCACTGAAACTTGTATTATCGATGTCGACGATGCTACAGAGATTCTCGCCATACATGATTTCCGGGGCGAAGTTAGGGTAGGGGGCTGACCGATCTGTATAAAAAAAGTGAGCAAAATTAGTCGTAAGTTTACGACTGAGAACATTGGGAAAGCAAAGATTTCAGGAAAATAATCCGACGCTCGCTTATTGTCAGTCGCCTACATCGCGGCGTTCAGCCGCTACAACCCTCGAAATATGTATAAAAAAACAACAACAAAGAAAAACCAGTTTACAACTGACAATTGGGCAGATCTTACCATTAGCATTTTAATGACACAAATTTCGCAGGCCAGCCTTATTCAATGGGGCGGAAGGCCGCTCGGTCCACCTGTTTCGGAAGAATTTCTAAGTTATTTTTTATGATAAGCTTACGACTGATTCCTTCACAATAATGTTCAATTCCAACTGTCCAATTGAAAAATGCAATCAACAGTCATCAAACAAGGGGTGCAAATATTGCCGTTCGTAAAAACAAGTTCCTGGGATAGCGCTCTATAAAGCTTGGCTACATTTTTATCATAAAAATCATATGCTTGTGACTGACAATCAAACATTTAGGTACAACATGAGTACGTGAATATGAAAACACCTTTCTCAGCTGTTTATTGTATGGATAAAGCTCACTTGGTAGCTAAACTGACAAGTTTCTTGCATTTGCGAAGTGCAGATATAATATGACAATTATTGAAACATCAGCCCTAAATTTTTCAATACAGTAATTTGACGACTGACACTTCGAAACATACCTGGAGTGGACTCTGCTGGATCGATCAATTCACGTGTCAGTCATCTCATGTATCGGTGAAATGTTGTCAGTCAACAAATGCAGCGTCGCGCACTAATCATGATTAGTATAGATGTATTTTTTGAATGACTATAATAGTTATTAGTCAAAAGCATTGGTGTATCTCTAGCTGTGATTTCCATTTATATTTTTTGACTTTGCATTGCAAGAATAAATATAGGTGTTTCAGTTCATGATTCGTTTTTTTCCCAAACCAAATTGGAACTCCAGTACGACCCTGTTGCCGACATCTAAGTTTACCGTCACAAAATAATAACTATCTGTATCACTGTACTTCATTCTCCACATTAAATTTCCACAGAAATTTAATCGTGTTTTACCATATAGTGTCATAACATATAGATATGGCAGATTCCTCACTTCAAAATACAACAATTTGACACAAATTGCTCATATAAAATGTTGCTAATGAGGGTGATAAAGTTCAAATATAGATATTTTTTTTAACTTCCAACGGTTTTGGATATTAATGAAATTATAATCTGGGAAATTTGTGGTATATATGTACGCTTCAGTTTTTTGTTGTGAGCGCTATTCAGTTGTTATCAATTTTTTTTTTCATTCGATATCGTTACTTCTGATGATTTAATCAAGCATTATTTTGGTTTTATTTGTGTGAGATCTTTTTCGAATCGATTTTACATGAAAGTGATTCACCCTATCCAAATTGAACAAGAATACATTTTTGTGTAGAAAACTGTAGAATGCGAAAAAAGTTGGGGTTTGACCCACCCCTGAATGGAATCTTGAAAGGAATGTTGATACTTTTCATCCATGATAAAAAGGATTATCAACTAGTAATTTGATTTTTTTGTAAAATACCGTTTCTGAGATTTCAGATTAAAACCATCCCGAAAGTTGCACATTCAAATGGCTGTAGCTCATTTAGGTAGAATAAACAAATTGGGACTTCATCTTGGGCACGCCTTTAAATGGCTACAGCTCCCTAAGGAAGTATTTCTGGACACATGTTTGTGTATGAACTTTCTCAACTCTTCCTGTACTTGAAATGTATCTATGTAATTTCAGGACACTCTTTATACATATATACAATGCTTGAAGCGCATTTCCACTGAAATGACGCATGTTTTCAATTTTTATCGGGCCTTTGCCACACTTTACATGATTATAGGTGACAGGTACTTGATGAAGGTGATACAACTAACGTCGTGTGAATTTTTTGAGCATAAACTTATAATATTGAAGTATACCTGAATATTTTTGCACCTTTTCAAGGGCCCAGTTTCTTTTTGCCTCGTGGTACGTGACTGACGGTAATAGATTCTCGATTTATGCATAATAGATTACTTGCCCCTAAATTTTGAAATGTAAGCTTATCATAAAAAATTACTCAAAAATTCTTCCGAAACAGGTGGGCCCAGCGCCCTTCCGCCCCATTGAATAAGGCTGGCCTGTGAAATTTGTGTCATTAAAAGGCTAATGTTCATCAACTCCATATATTGGTCCAGAACCCGCACTCGGGATTACTAAATCCGACATTCGAGGATGCATTCGGGACTGGATCAAACGAAAACATAAGGAGAGGTGGAAAGATGCCCCTCTCATGCACCACGGGAAAACATACATCAAAGAACCGTCAAAACACAAAACTGAAGAACTACTCAAGCTGAGCAGGAATCAAGTTCGAACAATAACGGGCCTTCTCACTGGTCACAGCCCAATGAGGAAACACCTGAACAAAATGGGGCTGTACAACGGAGAACTTTCCTGCAGACAATGTGGCAAAGGAACAGAAACAGCCAAACACATACTGTCAGAATGCGAAGCACTAGACCGCAAGAGACAGGCAATATTCGGGAAGCCCAGACTAACTCCCGAAGAATACAACAGTCATCCGGTGAAGAACCTGTACAGATTGGTACAGGGGACTAGAATTACGGAGTGGGTGCTGTGAAACTAATTGGAATGCACAAAAAGCCCAAGAGGCTGAGGTGCTGCTGGTGACAGGACCAGCATCCGATAGGAAAAAAAAAAAAAAAAACAGGCTAATGGTGAGATCTGCCCCACTGTCAGTTGTAAACTGGTTTTTCTTCGTTGTTGTTTTTTTTATACATATTTCGAGGGTTGTAGCGGGTGAACGCCACGGTGTAGGCGACTGACAATAAGCGAGCGTCGGATTATTTTCCTGAAATCTTTGCTTTCCCAATGTTCTCAGTCGTAAACTTACGACTAATTTTGCTCACTTTTTTTATACAGATCGGTCAGCCCCCTACCCTAACTTCGCCCCGGAAATAATGTTTGGCGAGAATCTCTGTAGCATCGTCGACATCGATAATACAAGTTTCAGTGGTCGATGGGCGTAAACTTATCACTACCAAAAATAGTGACACGGGCTCTTGGTCTATTGGTTTCAACGAACGATTTATGGGAAATTTATCGACAAGTCGTCCGTCAATTATGGTTAGGATATTTTTGTGAGGAACTGATAGTCCGAGGAATACCCAGTTGATTAGAAAAACACGATTGATATTAAATAATGCCCTGGATCTCTGATGGAGAAGTGAATACGAATATTACGTACCAATCAAATTTGTGTCTGCTGCTTCACTGTAAGTAGAATTTCCCTTTCATTTCATCTGGAGAGGAACTGCAGAATTTGTTTTGAAGAAAAATCCTTTCGAAACAGTATTTGGGGAGTCGAGTACCGATATTTACCATTTCGTATATTATTATTTTTAGTTACCGTTGCTCAATTGAACAACCAAATGGTTTTGCTTTTAGCTTGTACCCGTTGAGTGTATCAATGTGTTGTAAACCCTAAAACGGCCGTTTTTGAGTGTTCTATATACCAATTTATTGTTACCTATGTTGTGTTATATATGTATATATTTATAAACCCACTACTTCATGATCATTTTATGGAGACAGATATTTTTCTGATTCTTTTTACTGCTCTCAATTATTTATTCATTGGAATGGTATTGCAATTCATGCTGTACATATGCTACTTTACTAACAATTAGATTTAGTATTTTTGAAAAGTTGTTTCCTTATTGCTCTGTACGTACCCCTCCTGTCAATAATATTTTTTTATTATTGTCTGGCGCCCACTTGCTTACATACAAAAAAAAAGGAAAACTATAACGAATTTAGTAACCCACCCCCTGCTTCCGACTTCTAGAGCAGTTCGGGGCTGTGACTGAAATCCAGAATTTTAAAAAAAATAATAGTAATAAAAAATTGATTTTTCATCTTTTCAACAAAAAAAAGTGTCACAGTATATTGAATTTGTATACCTCTTTCTGAACAGTAATTCTGAAACTCTTTCGAAAAATACTCCCCACCTCTATCGCATCTAATATTCATGATAGATTTGTTAAAAAGTGCCTTGGCCATAGCTTCAAATAACTTGAAATGATGAAATACCTCATATTTTGAAGACATCAGATAAACAACACAGAAATGTGTGAAATCATCCATGAAAGTTACAAAATATTTTTCATCATCCCAATTTTTTGGATTCACAGGACCGCATACATCAGTATGAATGATTTCCAGAGGGTTTTTGGCCTTGGTGCTTGTCAAATTGAAAGGTAATCTATGTTGTTTGTTTATTATACAAATCTCACATCTACTCGATTCTGTCTCATTTTCAAAAATTTTATCATCTGCACAGCTTTGTAATTGTCTACAAAACTAATAATTCAAATGACATATCTGTGTTCACATCAAAAACTACTTCATAAAGAGTGACTCACTATTTTATGTATCCACTCTGTATGTAGGCAGAGGTTTTACTTCAAAACCAAAAAAAAAACGCAGGACTAGGCTCGAGCACACAGACGTTTAAGTAAAAGTGCCCGATCGTATCTCTGTTTGGTTGATTTGATGAATCAATGGGATTCCGTCATTTAAAGCATTTGTGTGTAAAAAAAGTCATTCTGCTACTGAAGTTTATCATGGCAAACAAACATACATACAATTGTGTACATTGAAAATTTAAACTGAAATTATATCAGAACTATCATTCACAATCGAGGGCACAATAGTGCAGACTACTATTAAAACCTTGTTATTTGAAGTATACATGATCATGGAAATAAAATAGAGTAAATCGAAAACAAATTCGATTATTATTTTATTTTGCAAGAAGAGTTATGATTATATCATATCTTTTGATACCTTCATTCCAGAATGGTTTTCATATATGTTTTTTCAATCGATTCGGTTATTGTTATTGAAAATTGTTGAATGGGAAAAGCAGCTTGCAAAACGTGTACTCATCAACACTTCATTCTGATATTTCAACAATGGTAACTGTCATCTTCAGGGAAGCTACAAAGATTATCATAACATATGGAGAAAAAATGTACAATGGATCACTGCACTGTATTTTTCTCAATAGGAAAATAGTATTCACCTCTTTTTCTTGTTAATAAAGCTAATAGATCATGAATGACGACGTCATTTTTATAACTGAGGTTTTGGAATGTTGGAGAACTGTGAGAATCCGCACGAATATTTCGCGTTGGTGTGGGAATAATCGCCGCGAAATTCGCTTTGCGATTATTTTCGTTTTTTCGCTTCGGTGAGGGTTAGAGGGACCCTTAAAGCTGAAATATACATCGGTTTTGGAATCGCAATCCTGTAGGTGTCGCGTGCCATACTGTAAATTCATATTTATCGAAAGCCCGCGTCGATCGAAATATTATTGAAATGATGGAAAAAAGTTATGACTAGAAGTCCTGCCTACATTTTTCATTGTGAAAAACTGATAATTCAATGAGTCCGTCCACTTCTATTATTTTTTATAAGCATGATTCTTCATATTTCTTCAAAAAATTATGTCTCCAGGCTAGTTCAATATCGGAAGCCATTCGATCTTCAGATATCGTTTTGTCCTTTGAATAATATATAAATTGCATTAGTCATACGAAATCAGATATTAAATCGCCTGCTAGAGATGGATAATCTAACTTTTATTGCTGAATTTGATTCCATCAATGGGGAGGATGACCCAAAGCTTTTAGTAGGTGGCAAAATCTACCCCGTGCCGAGGGTTGCTTTCTCCCTGGGGGTGGATGCCACCCCTTCTTGGGGGTGAAAAAATGTTTATTGGATATAAGTGCGGAAATCAATAGATTGACTAATTCTAAGCACTTTTTGTTCAATGAAGTTTTTTCTGAAAAGCAATACTTTTCGAATTATTCGCCAGTGAAATGGTCGGTTTTCAGTAAAAAAAAACACGTTTTCAGATCCTTTTTCGCGAATAACTGGAAAATAATGCATCTAATCAAAAAACCTGAGAGAGCAAAATTATAGCTTTTGAAAAAACAAAGGTGATTGTTCATTGGTGATGTACGCAAAACCCACTACCAACTGAATAATTGCTTGTTGAAAGTTGATTGGTATTTTCAAACGCCAAAATGGAAATTTTCTACGTACAATAACAAAAAACCAATGCATTTTTCTAGAAAAACTAATCGGATCTTCTCTGGAGTCCTTCAAAAATACTTTATTTTTGTTATTTATAAACGTTTCTAGCATCGAAACTGACCAAGGTATGAAGGAAATAATGTTGAATCCTATTTTTTCGTTGAAGAAGAATTGTGAATAACTTATCCTCTTTTCTTCCCCCTTTGGAAAAAATCGTTGTCACTCCATAATTCACTTCATTCATGTTCTTCCAATGAGTTCTGAGTTTTTCATCAATTGAAAGTACGTAGTTTTGGAAAAAATTGAGATTGAAGAGAAAAAATCATATACGTAATTCAGCAAAAAATCACAATTTCTTCGAAATAAGTCGAAAAGTATTGATCACATGCAAACATTTTTGGAGCACAAAATTGAAGGTTAGTCTTCTCTGAAAATTTCAGTGTTTCATTTTTTTCTGCAGGATGAAAATAGAGTAAGATATGGCCAGTTGAATATTGTGAGGTTTCGTTTTGAAAAAAGCTACAAAATACTCCTTTGGTGGATTTGATTGCTTGAAGACTAAGCGAGTTATGGGAAAAAACCAAAAACAATTTTTGTAGAAATTAGAGTATGTACATTAGTATATTGAAGAATACACATAGTAACTAAATTTTAGGCCTAGTGGAACTATATGTATATTATATATATATATATATATATATATATATATATATATACATATAGTTCCACTAGGCAACGATTTTTTCCAAAGGGGGGGGGAAAGAGAGGATGAGTTATTCACAATTTTTTTAGGAAAAAATAGGATTCAACATTGTTTCCTTCATACCTCGGTCAGTTTTTTTTGAAGTAGCAAGAATCAATTGAACATTCTGTATTTGATAAAACAGTTGTTTTGTTATATATGTTGTTTATAAAAATTTTTTTTAGACTTGTCAATATAAATGTCAGAATAGATATTATATCTTTTCATTTGCTAATAAAAAGCTTGAATTCCACTACCAATTTCATTCCAAAAATATAAAAGGTTATGGGCCCAGACACAGAAGAAAAGTATAGAATATCGTTATTCGATGGTACAAACTACCATAATTGGAAGTACAGAATGGAAGTATTACTGGAGGAGAGAGATCTTATTGAATGTGTATATACTTCGTATCTGGAAGATGCTGATGATGAGAAGACCAAAAAGAAAAAGACGGCAAAACTAGACATCCATGTTAAAAAGGATCGAAAATGCAAAAGTTTGATTGTGCAGATGATAGCGGATAGCCACATAGAGTATGTTAAAGACAAGAAAACTTCCAAAGAAATTTGGGATACGCTGAGGTCTGTTTTCGGAAGGAAAGGAGTTACTAGTCAGATTTATTTGAGGAAAAAACTGCTAACATTGAAGTTGAAAGAAGGTCAGCCACTAGAATCTGATTTTTTGGAATTTGATAAAGTTGTTCGAGAGCTTAAATCTACTGGGACCAAAGTCGAAGAATCGGATGCCGTATGCCACTTACTATTGACTTTACCATCATCATTTGAGCCGATAATTACCGCACTGGAGACAGTTGCTGCTCATCAACTCACTATGGAGTTTGTCAAGGGAAGACTTCTGGACGAAGAGATCAAAAGGGTAAATATGAGAGAAGTCAACGAGGTGAGAGATCAACCAGCAGCATTTGTAAGTAAATTTCAAATACGTTGTTTTTCTTGTGGTCGTCTGGGACACAAGTAGACTGTAGGAAGAGCAGATTTCAAAATCAGCTCAATCAGGGAAATTTTCCTCGTAATCCAAGCATAAGAAGAGCAAATTTTGCGAATCAAAATAGCGATAGTTCCAATGAAACCTTCGATATACTATCAACTGAAAATCCATGTAATTCATCTGATATCGCTTTCATTACGAGTTTGCCAAATAATTCAGCCAGTTATTCTAGAGAAATAATATGGGTTCTTGACTCAGGTTCTACTGAACATATGGTGAATAATCGTTCTTACTTCACTTCAATAAAAAAACTGGATAATCCTATTCATATAGCCGTGGCAAAATCAGGCCAGTCACTAATAGCTTGGGAAGTTGGAGACATTGAAGCTACTTTACAGTTTCATGGGGAAATTATGAATTGCTCGATCTCGAATGTACTTTTTATTCCCGAATTGAAAGCAAATTTGTTTTCTATTAGTCGAATTGAAAAATGTGGTATGAAAATAATATTTTTTAATGGTCTTGTTGAAATAAAATATAACAATAAGACAGTTGCAGAAGGAGCTTTGGACAGAAAAATATACACTTTAAAAATGATTTTGAACGTTGATCATTGTGAAGCCTTTCCTGCGTTACAGAAAAACAGATTATCGATGCTAGAGCTTTGACATAAACGCTTAGGGCACTTGGGTGTGAATAATATTTCGAAGTTAGTTAAGAAAAATATGGTTAACGGTATTGATCTGTGTTCTTCAAGTTTCACTGATTTGAAAACATGCGAGGCTTGTATAAAAGGTAAGCATACAAGATATCCTTTCAACAAAAAAATTGATCAACGTTCAACTCGCCCTCTTGAACTCATCCACTGCGATATCTGTGGACCTATTACACCAACCACTTGGGACAATAAAAGGTATTTCGCAACATTCATTGACGACTACACCCATTTAACAGTTGTTTATTTATTAGGTTCCAAAGATGAGTGCTTCAAGTATTTTAAAGAGTTCGAGGCTATGGCAACAGCACATTTTGGAAAGAAGATTTCTCGTCTACGTTGCGACAATGGAGGAGAGTATACTTCCAAGGAATTTATCAATTTTTGTAAAAATAAAGGCATTCAAATGGAAAATACAGTCCCTTATACACCACAACATAATGGGGTAAGTGAAAGAATGAATAGAACCCTAATGGAGAAGGCGAGATCTATGATAATTGATTCAAATATTTCGAAAAAATTATGGGGAGAGGCGATATTAACCTCTGTTTATCTCACAAATAGAAGTCCATGTGAATCTTTGAAAGGAGAAATAACACCTTTCGAAAAATGGTTCAATAAAAAACCTAATTTATCAAAATTAAGAATATTTGGAAGCACTGCTTATGTACATATAGCAGGTGTCTTAAGGAAAAAATTGGATGAAAAATCCAAGAGAGGGTACATGGTTGGTTACAGTCACAATGGTTATAGAATATGGTATGAGCAACAAAATATAATATCAGTCAGTAGGGATGTGATTTTTAGAGAGAACGATGAAAGAGAGAATTGTTCGACTGAGATTAATCTTGATGTGGTTGACTACAGTGATTCACTTAATATGAAAGATAGTGACAGTGAAATTGTTGAAAACACTATTAGAGGAAATGAACAGGAAAATAGAATGTTGGACGAAAGGCATGAGTGGTCAGAGAGTGAAAGAACTGAAGATAGTCAGGGAACTAAAGTTGTGATAGATCATGTACGGAGAAGTCAAAGAAATCATAAATTACCTTCATATTTGAAAGATTTTGATCTAACTAACTTAGCACTGAATGCGGATAATATCAGTTCTGAATTGCCAAATAATTTAAATGACATAAACGATAGAAATGAAACTTGGTCTTTAGAAAAACTTCCAGATGATAAAAAACCGATTGGATGTAAGTGGGTGTTCAAAATAAAGAAGGATGAGAATGGTATCAATTCCAAATATAAAGTAAGACTGGTAGCGAAAGGTTTTGCGCAGAAGAAAGGGCTTGATTATAAAGAAATATATTCCCCTGTTGCAAAATTCACTACTATGAGAATTATATTAGCTATAGCAAATTATTACAATTTTCACATTCATCAAATGGATGTGAAAACTGCTTTCCTCAATGGAGTGTTGAAGGAAGATATTTATATGCTTCCACCAGAAGGAATGGAAACCAATGGTTTAGTATGCAAATTAAAAAAGTCCCTGTATGGTCTAAAACAAGCACCGAGATGTTGGAATGAGCGTTTCAATTCGTATGTGATAGGCCTTGGTTTCGAAAGGTCTTGTTCTGATTATTGTCTTTATGTAAAACAATCTGAACGAATGTTATTATATATATTATTATATGTTGACGATATATTATTAATTTCGAATGATTTGGAAGAAATACACCTTGTAAAAAAACAGTTATCGAGAGAATTCGAGATGGTTGATGAAGGGGAATTGAAATATTTTTTGGGGTTGCATATTTCCAGAGATAGAGAACGTCATATTCTGGCTATCAGTCAAAAACAATACCTCACGGAACTTCTGAAAATCTTCAGAATGGAAGATTGTTGTTCGATCTCCACACCCTTGGAGTATGGACTGAAATTAACTGTTGGTGAGTCGAATAATTTAACAGACAAACCCCACAGAGAATTGCTAGGATCTCTTATGTATGTGATGCTCAATTCGAGACCAGATATTAGTACAGCAGTTAGTTATTTAGCTAGATTTCAGAATTCCCCAACAGAACTCCATTGGAACTATCCAAAAAGAATTCTACATTATATCAAGGGAAGTCTTGATTATAAGTTGGTATTCATGAAACGAAATGATGAGATTTTAGAAGGTTTTGCAGATGCAGACTGGGCAAATGATGTTATGGATAGGAAATCAGTGAGTGGCTACGTGCTGAAGATTTTTGGCTGCACGGTTTCATGGGCTACGAAGAAGCAAACAACAGTGTCATTATCAACAACTGAGGCAGAGTATGTAGCACTCTCTCAAGCTGTCAGTGAGGCTCTCTGGATAAGAAGTGTACTGGAAGATATTCGAATGCCACAGATAATTCCTACTACAATCTACGAAGATAATCAAGCATGCATTCAGATAGCCAAAAATCCGCAAGACCAACGACGAATGAAGCATTTGGATGTGAAATATCATTTCATCAGAGATGCTGTGGCACAAAACATGATCCAATTAACTTATATAACCACTAGTAAGCAGGAAGCTGATTTTTTCACGAAAAGATTGGTCAGAAGTAGATTCGAAAAGTTGAGACAAGACATAGGTGTTTTCAATATTCAATTGAGGGGAGATGTTGAAGTAGCAAGAATCAATTGAACATTCTGTATTTGATAAAACAGTTGTTTTGTTAATGATATATATGTTGTTTATAAAAATTTTTTTTAGACTTGTCAATATAAATGTCAGAATAGATATTATATCTTTTCATTTGCTAATAAAAAGCTTGAATTCCACTACCAATTTCATTCCAAAAATATAAAAGTTTTGATGCTAGAAACTTTTATGAATAACAAAAATTAAGGATTTTTGAAGGACTTCAAAAAGGTCCAATTAGTTTTTCCCGAAAAATGCATTGGTTTTTGGTTATTGTACGTAGAAACTTTCCATTTTGTCGTTTGAAAATACCAATCAACTTTCAACAAGCAATTATAGTTGGTAGTGGGTTTTGCGTACATCACAAATAAACAATCCCTTTTTTTTTCAAAAGCTATAATTTTGCTCTCCGCAGGTTTGTCGAATAGATGCATTATTTTCCAGTTATTCGCGAAAAAGGATCTGAAAACGTGTTTTTTCTCCTGAAAACCGACAATTTCACTCGCGAATAAGTCGAAAAGTATTGCTCTTCAGAAAAAACTTCATTGAACAAAAAGTGCTTAGAATTAATCAATCTATTGATTTCCGTACTCATTTCCAATGAAAAAATTTTCACCCCCAAGAAGGGGTTGGCATCCACCCCCAGGGAAAGAGCAACCCTCGGCACAAGGTAGATTTTGAAAAAGAGTGTATGTAGATCCTGAATCCAAATGTTCATGCGAATCGGTGCTGTATGGGATAAATACACGGGAAAATGGTCATAGACTGGACTATTAGGCATTTTTCATTGTATTGAGGAGCCGATCTTTACATTAGGTGATAGATCTATTGTTCTGGGGAACAGATTTTATATTCAGCCTATAGAAAAAGTGATAAAACTATAATTTAAGATACAAATTTACATTATTCTGATGTTTACCTATATGAAAAAAAGTTTTGATGAACATGACGACTAATATATTACCAAATTGTATTCAATTGCAAGCCGTTGATTCAAGAAAATGCTAAAACCGATCAACTACCTGCTCAAAGTACAGCAAGTGATGACGAGCCCGCCTCCATGCCTACAAACTTATTTTGCCTTGCAACTCATAATGGGTGGATACAAACCTAGTTTTTCAAAATGAAAAATATATCGCCCTCACACATAATTGAGAACTTTATTTCCGACGCTGGAACATGCAATACTGTTTATACATTTTTGATAGAAGGTTTTTTAATAAAATTGACATTTCCTAGATATGGGGAAATAAGGGATCCAGAAACTGTTCTTGAACGCATAAGGTTATTTCCAGGGAAATCGTTAGCTCTTGGAAAACTGACTTCGAGAATAATTATCTTTTTTGCTTCAGCTTCTGCACAAAAAAATCATACACTACGCTCCATTCGTCTTTCGAAATATTGGTCGTTGTTGTTCAGCAATTGTGCAGATATTAGGGCCAAAATTCACACAACAAATATCCTGGAAACTTCCAAACCAAAAATACCGCAACCACAGTGTCCATATTTCAATGAAGAATCCGTGTTATGTACTGCATCTACCATTATACATACATATATTTTATGGAAATGAACAAACACTTCCGCAGAGCAACGGAACACTCCCTGTTTTGTTCATTCAGTAAATGATTTTCTAATTTCAATTCGAAGGAAGTAGGAGAGAAAAGTTTGAAATTATCTGACATGTTATTGTTGAGAATCTGATAAGAATATGCATAATCGCTTGAATATTTCTGTTTTCTGACATGAAGGAGGACGACGAATGAAATGTTTTGATGTAGATATTCAGGTGTTTCATATATTATTACTTTATGGTATGAGCATAGGCTATTTGGACATTTCGTAGAATTTGTAAGCGGTGTTTGTCATTGGAATCAAGGCAAGGCCGTATATGGTATCAAGGAATTATTTTTATCTTATGGTTGAGCATGAGCCTGTTGCCATACAATAGCTCGAGATTCATGTATTCAGTTCTGATACAGTTACAGTACACATACCGTTTGAATCGAAGATCGCTATCCATGATCAATCCAAGGTTCCTAGCATACTCCGAAGATTCAATGGTGTGGCCGTCAACAAAAACTGAAATGTTGGGTGATGAAACTGACCTTAGCCTTTTTGGACCGAAAATAAGTGAATTTGTCTCATCATCATTCATTTTGATTGAGTGATCTTCAGATATAGTGACTAATCTGAGATCTTCGTTGATTTTGTTTAGTGCTGATACCTTATCATTCACGTGAAAGGAAAGACAGCTGCGTGTCATCTACGTAAAAACGAATTTAGGAATGATTGACTAATAGTTTGAAGTAGGAATGGCCCCACTATCGAACCCTGTGCTATTACCGATGAGAATGTGATAGATTCCGAGAGGGAACCACCAATTTCAACCTTCTGTGATCTTTCAGTTAAATAGCTCTCGATAAATATCATAGTCAATCCAAGTAAGTGAGTGTGAAATATACAGAAGCAGATCGTGATTGAGAGTATCGACAGCCTTGGAGTAAGCTTTCCTTCGACAATTCTCTCGAAAATTTCAGGAAGCAGTCGAAAGTCTTTCATAGTTGATGGATTTGCATTTTTGCAATCGGGCAATCGGTCTCACTATGACTTACTTCCAGGAATCGGGAAAGTTATGCGTAATGAAGCAACTATTAACAATATTTGTTATATACGGTACTATTGGTGGACAGGGATCCTAATTCAGGGATCAATTCAAATTCAGAGTTATAATCCAAATTCCTATCATTCTTATAATGTACAATTTTTGTGCAACGGGGATCATGTTTGGCAAATAATGTAAATAGTACGAAATAATGTTATCATTATTCATCATCATTCCCTGTCAGAATATGATTTTTTTTCAGTTCGGCCCACAATTTTTTTTGCAGCTTATATATAATAATATAACTTTCAAAATAGAACTTTGATTTCATAAAATTTGTTCACAAATCATTTAGAAAGATTTCGGTCTACCTCTTTTGCGTATTTACTCATATAATCTTCCAATTTTTGTCCAAACAAATGAACAGTAGTGTACTTTTGAAGTTACTTCCTGTTTTATAACATGTGATTTTGTTTAACTTTCATCTAAAATTTTTATTTGCACATTTATTATGTGGAACCAAACGATCGCCTCCAATTCTTTAAACATCTAAAGCACTGATTCCCAAAGTGGTCCATGTGCACCCTCTGAGATCCACGGGAAATTTGACGGGAGTCCACGTTGGCGTGAACAAAAAATGGGGAATATAGGAATATGATAGAAATAAAGCTGCAGGGGGTCCACCGAAACCACCAAAAGTTTGAAAGGGGTCTATGAGAAAAAACGTTTGGGAACCTCTGATCTAAAGAGTGTTTAATCTATTCCGATGTGAACAAATCGAATTATAAACGCGCGTTTCGCTAACAAGGTTAGCATCTTCAGGAGAAGCAAATTGAAACAAGGGTGGATAAAAGGATTAGCGAAATTGAAAATGTCCTTTCAGCACTAAACAGCAGATGTAAGAGTATGAAATTCACGCAATTTACATTTACGAGACAGCGAAAAGTGTTTTTAAAAAATCTATTTTTGATAAAAATTACAAGTATCGATAGTTCAAAGTACTTTACAATAAGAATGATTATGTCAGACTGAATCTTCGTGGCGTCGTTCCCAGGGAAACCGGAAGAAAGCCTCGTCAGCAGAATCCGTGAGAAAGTGCTGGAGTTGCACTTGAGGGCAACGTAACTTCTCCCCTCGAAGACGAAAAACTAATTTTTCTCCGGAAAAATTGTTTTTCTTTCCAACGGTATGGGTTGAGTTGATGTTCCTGGTTGGCTGCATTCCGGGTTCGTTCGTTGTCTTCTTCTTTGCATGACATGTTTGTATTTGAATAGGACAAACATGCCAATGAAAATTATCACACATATATACAGGGGGATGGTCCAGACGTGAACCATTGGTGAATACGTCAGTGGCTCTATGGGTGTGAGCCTAGTGGCCTCTTTTTGGATGCTCAAAAGATTGTCTAGTGGGATATCCTGGATTTTAATGGGTTTCATAGATTTGATTGCCGCTAATTTTGGTATTGGCAAATCGGGCAGTAGTAGAGGTTGTTGTTGAACCTCCGTCGCATCGTTTATATAGATGTCTTTGGGGGTTTTGAATGAACATCCGGGCGGAACAGTAATTAAGTAAGTTCCAGTTAGGGATGAAATGTCCGTTGTTGTACAAATCGTTTGAACTCTAGTGGAATTCTTGAATATTCCTATGTAGTGGGCCTCGTTCACTTGCTGAATGATGTCCTCTTCGATCTGTATTGGAGTTCTTTGGCACCCTGACGGAGTTGAATCGATGTTGAGTATTTGGAAAATGCAGTCGTCCTTGGCGCTTCCCAAAAGCAGGTCATTGGATGGACAATAATAGGTCTCGTGGAGGTTCAGACATGGTATCGTGTGATATTGAAAATAAATTTCATTCGAGGTCAAATAAGGTGCAGGTGGTATAAGGGTATTTTGGTCAGCAGTTGGAATGGAGTAAAGGTGATAATGATTATAGGACTCGGGATATACCAATGGAAATTTGATCACAAATACGATTTTATTTTCCTTATGATAGATGCCTATATCTAGTATATCGTAGTATTTATGAATATTGCTTGATTGTGTCCCAAATAAAAGGTTTTCGAGAAGATAATTATTTTCCAGTATTTTTATCAATACCTCCAATTCGTCAATATTTATGATGCTTGGGTGAGCTATATTCAATTTTGCAAATGTGATGGCATTTTCTAGGTCTGTTAACAACTGTGAAATGATGTGAAGGGTTGAGCTGAGTTGATCAAACGCTTCCTTTGTTTCTAAGTAGTGGCTGAAATTATATTCGAATGTTGAGAGTTGTGAAGAAATTTTGTTTATTCTATTTGTCATCACATCTTCGTTTCGTTTCAATAACTTTATTGTCGAGTTGAATGTCTCTATTATATGTTTAGACAATGATATCTGGTCATTGAGTTTCGAAATTACATTATTTTGATTGATTTGTAATTCATAAATAGCATTTTCGTATCTTTCTGCATCTGCCGAATCTAGATTTCCCGAAATGCTTTTGATAATACTGCCTAAACCATTTATAAGTCCTCTTTTAAATCGTTTTCCTGGGGTCATAGCGTTATATTTTTTTGTTACTAATTGAAGTTGAATTATTATTGATTGATTGATCGCCGATAGTTCTATGAAATAAGGATTTGATAGTCCTTGATTCACAGCATCGATGAGTTGTGCGTATTGGTTGGAAATAGTTGAAATTTCATTAGCTATAGGTTTCAGGTCAAAGTAGTGAATGAAAGTATGTGTTTTTTCCTTTACTCTTGTGGTTCCCAGTTTAAAGGGTAGTATGCCGGGGTTTTTATTGAGCGGTAGTACTTGAACTTCCTGGCTCAGGGTCATCGACAGGACGGATCTGAAACAATGGACGTTTTAGATTTGATTTGTGAATCATTCTGCCGTCTGACGTTTTAACTTTTTTTATTTCATCTGACGCTACTTTGACTATTTTGAACTTGGGAAGTCGTTTATTCCGTGGGGTTGTCTCTTTATAGGCAATGCTATTCTCTTGATATTCTAAAGGTTCGTCACGGTTTTCGTTTCTTTGTCCTATTATTTTTTCTTTCTGTTTTTTCAATTTTTCATTCAATGCTTTGTAAATAGTTTTCGTTTTTTCTTTGTGATTCGAAATGTATGTACTCAAAATATGATGTTCTAAATTTATGTCGAATGGGTTAGAGACAGAAAAATGCCCGTTTATTATATCAATCGGTTTCATATTCGTTGCCGAATGTATAGAATGATTGTACCCTAAAATAGCGTAGGTCATTAAATTAATGATATCAAGCTGTCCGTGCGTACCTTGGAGTAATCTGATATGTTCACCGATAGTTGAATGAAGTCGTTCAACCATAGAGTTGGATTCATGATGGTCGGGTGTACCATAGTGTAATTTGATTCCGTGAAGTTGACACAATTCTTGGATAGTTTCGTTCTTGAATTCTGAACCGCTGTCTGATATGAGGGTTGATGGTATTCCGTGGTGGCAAAAGAATGTTATTAGTTTATTTGCTACTTCAATTCCACTTTTATGAGATAATACATATGCTTGTGCATACTTCGAAAACGCATCGATAATAGTTAAGAATTGTTGATTACCAATATGATATAAGTCAATATGGACAAATTCGAAAGGTTTGCTTGGTGTCGGTGTGATTGAGAGTTTTTGTTTTGGAGGGTTCCTATCATATTTATTCGTTTGACAGATTTGGCAATTATTGATATATGTTCTAAGATCAATTCCTAATTTTGGCCAATAATACGTCTCTCTCAGACGTTTCTCGGTTTCAACAATACCACGATGGTTCGTATTACCTTCGTGATATTTTTTTATAGTACGCTTTTGATCTTCTTCTTTAGTGACGTCTTTCAAAAGTTTTGTACATCTAACGAATTTGTAAGAAGGTGTTTTGAAAGTTTTCTGAATAGTTTCACAGAATTTGGGAATAATTCGTTCGTCTTCTATATACAGGGCATATTTGAACTTTGGATCGAGATATTCTTTTACGAAAGTTATTATGTCTTCCTCTAGGCTGTGTAATGATAGTTGGACGATTATTCTTTTTCTATTCTTGAAAAGAAGCATAATTTTGGGTACAGCTGGAGAATGAAAAACGGTAGTAATGTTGATTTGGTGATCGTAATTATTAAGAGGGTATTCTGATATTGGAATTGTCAGGACAGGATTTTCGTCGCTAGTATGAACTGTGTTGATTTCGTCAAGCTGATGTGGGTCAGGAGTTTCATCTATCAATCCTAGTATTGATTCTAAGTCTTCATTTGTCAGGTCGGAGACTCTATTTCTGTTAGTAATGTCAATGAATTCTTGAAGTTCGTCTTCGATTGTTTCATTCGCGTGAATTTCGACTCGTGAGAGAGCGTCAGCGTTAGAGTTGAGTTTTCCTCGTTTGTAAACGATTTCGTAATCAAACTCTTCGAGCTTTAATCGCCATCTTACAAGACGAGAATTTGGCTCCTTCAGGGACATTAACCATTGGAGCGGTTTATGGTCGGTCAGAATTTTGAATTTACGGCCGAAAAGATATGGTCTAAAGTACTTTGTAGACCAAACAATTGATAACAATTCTTTCTCGATCGTTGAATAATTCTGTTCTGATTGGTTCAGCGTTCTGGAGGCGAATGCTACAGGTCTATCGGAACCGATTGGACCTTGTGAAAGCACGGCTCCCAAAGCAAAATTGCTGGCATCTGTCGAAAGAATGAACTGTTTTTCAAAGTCAGGATACATCAAAATAGGCTCGTTTGTCAAAAGTGTTTTGCAATGCTCAAAACAATTTATGAAGGTGGAGTCATGTATAATTTTCGCTCCTTTCTTTAAGCATGAAGTAAATGGTTTTGTTAATTTCGCGAAGTCTTTTATGAAACGTCTGTAATATCCGAGTAGTCCTAAAAATGCTTTAATTTGCTTAGTTGTTTTGGGTATTGGGAATTTTTGGATGGCTGAGATTTTGTCCGGGTTAGGTTTTATACCCTCGCTCGTTATTATATGACCAAGGTAGGCTGTTTCGCGTTTCAAAAATTCAGATTTATCCATTTGAAGCTTCAGATTAGCTTCTCTCAATCTTTGGAATATTTTTTTGAGACTGTCCATGTGCTCTTGCAAGGAAGTGGAGTAAACTAAAATATCATCGAGGTAAATTAGGCAAATTTTGTTTATGTATTCTTTCAAAATATTGTCTAGACAACGCTGAAATGTTGCTGGTGAGTTTTTCAGACCGAAGGGCGTACGCAAAAATTCGTAGTGCCCCCCTTCCACGTTGAAAGCGGTTTTTTCAATATCTGCCGGATTTAGCTGAATTTGGTGGAAACCAGAGGCTAAATCTAGCGTCGTGAAATATTGACAACGACCAATTTTATCTAAGACATCTGTTATGTTGGGAATTGGATACCGATCATCTATTGTTTTTTCATTTAATTTGCGGTAATCGATCACAATCCTCCATTTTTTCTTGCCCGACGCATCAAGTTTCTTTGGTACAATCCAAATAGGGGACGACCATGGTGATTTACTTGGACGTATGATTTTTTGTTCCAGCATTTTCTTGATTTGTTCGTTAACTTCTTTTTTATGAATAAAAGGGTATCGATAGGATCTAGTAAAAATTGGAATCTCATCTTTAGTTTTTATTTCATGTTTTACCTCGGTTGTTGCTGTTAGCGGTTCACCCTCTACATAGAATATGTCGGAATATGTTTTACACAATTTCAAAATAAGGTCTTTCTCTTCTTGATTCAAATGATCTGTCCTGATTGAATTGCAGATATTAGAACGATCAATTTCTTGTAGATTTTGTTCAGAAAAAAATACTTCGAAATGCTCACTCAAATCATATTCGTTAATTCGCGGAAATTCTTCGAGATGATAAATCTCATTATTTCGCAGAGGAGTAGATTTAATAGGATATAACATTACAAGTCTGATGTCATTGTCTGTTGGATTATGAATTTCTACGAACGCCTTGTTATCGTTAGCGAATGCAAGTGTTTCTGGGATTTTACAAGATAAGATTTCTTGCGCCTGTATGATAACCTCTCCTTTATTGCAATCAACTGGAATTTCAGCCGAAATTTCTGATTGCTTGGGAATGATTTTTTCAAATAGGATCACAGGATTGGATTGGAAATATTGAATGGTATTGATTGTATTTGGATTAATGATTTTGTTATTGACAAGGTCTAATTTTGATTGTAACAATTTTAAATTGTCGATTCCTATAAGACCATCAAATATATTGTGAAATTTGTATAAATAAAATTTCAAGTTTTTGGTGGTTTTAAATTCTTCGAAAGCAGGTATATTCATTGCGAATTCATGCTGCGATGTGTTGAAGCATGTTGATACTGAAAAGGATTCCTTGAATACAAACTTTGAAAAATATTTTTGTGCTAGAGTTGGGTCTAAAAATGATCTCGTTGAACCTGTGTCGATTAACAGTTTCAACGGTGGATTTTTTATTTGAATAAAAGGTAATAATCTCTCTTTGATGTTATGTGACTCAAATACTATCTGGGGTTTGGTAGTTCTGTGACCTGGGTAAAATTTTCATCTTCACATTCATTTTGATAATCATTATTTTCGAAATCATAACCTACAGCACCTTCCTCCGAATAATCGAAGAAATCGGAAGATTCTTCCGGAAATTCGATTTCGGGTCCGGAATTTTGTTCGGTATTAAATAATTCTTGGGACGTAAAGGTTCTTGGTTGGTTATTATTTTGAAAATGATTTGGACGGTGGTGAGGTCTCGATGAACCGTGAGATATTCCGCTCATAGGTGTGGGACGGGAATTCGCGATTTGCTTATTGGGTGGATTTTTCCACACATTTTGTTGTTTACCGAATACTTGAGAATTGGTGAAGAATTTTTGAGGAGGACGATTAATTGGTTGTATAGGTATAGGTGCACTCGGAAAATTAGGGTGTTGGATTTGATCGGAATAATGAGTATGGTTTGGTGCGAACCCTGAATTAAAATAATTTGGTCTTGGGTAGTTGTAATATGTTGGACGTTGTACCGGTTTTGGGTGTGATACATTATTCTGATATTTTACCAGTGAATTTCGGGGATTTTGTAAGTTAGCAATATTGATTTCGTCATTTAAAATGGTTAGCGCTTGTGATAGACTAGTGGGGTTTCTAGATCTAACTCTTGCACTAAGTGGATCTCTCAACCCGGTTAGAAACACTCTCAGAGTTTGATCAGTGAATAAGTTCCTTTGACTTATCCTTTCGACATCTGTTGCTACATGCAAATCAATATGGTTACATATAGTGTTCAACATGTGTATGCAATTTGAATAGAATTGTAGTGGAGAATAATTTCCTTGTTTCAATGCCATCAAATTTTGTATCAAGGTATTGAGATCTCTCTGATCACCAAAATTTTGAAGTAAGGTTGGTTTGATTTCTGCCCAATTGGAAGCATTATATATATTGACTACTTCGATTGCAGGCCCTTTTAATTTGGAAAAAATAGTGTTTGTTATTAAAATATTTTGGGCACAGTTGGGGTTCGTTGCATCAAAATAAGTTATGGTTATTTGATCCACAATTTTAATGAACCTTGCCAAGCCGGTCGGGTTTCCATCATATTCAGGGATGGTTTGTAAAAGATTTGAATCGATTGCGGCCGGAGGCATGATTTATTGGATGAAAAAAAAAGGAAAAATATATTTATATTTCACTGAAAAATCGATCTATTCAATCGGATGAATATTATTTATCAAGTCGATAACTTAAACTGAATTAATTCAAATGATTGAATCAAAATGATATCTCAATAAATGGTAATACGTGATCAAATTATTGGATAAAATCAATAAATGAATATGGTTGTAAGGATACTCTGGATAGGTATACAGAGGAGTCTGACTGAATGAAAATTACTCACAATAAAACTACGATGACCATCGTCCCTCTGGTTGTGGTCTACTTCTCTTGTCCGCTTCTCGTTTCTTCTCCTAAGTATGAACCTCTCGTGATCCTCGATGGAACGGTGGTCCGCGATTCCGAATAAACAGTTGAAACTGAAGAAGTCTTTTTACGATAAATTCACTTCTTTCGAAATCCTACCGACTGCGCCATTTACATTTACGAGACAGCGAAAAGTGTTTTTAAAAAATCTATTTTTGATAAAAATTACAAGTATCGATAGTTCAAAGTACTTTACAATAAGAATGATTATGTCAGACTGAATCTTCGTGGCGTCGTTCCCAGGGAAACCGGAAGAAAGCCTCGTCAGCAGAATCCGTGAGAAAGTGCTGGAGTTGCACTTGAGGGCAACGTAACTCGCATGAAGTAAACCAAGAACGAAAGTTGTCATATTTAGATGTATTGGTTTTTATTGAAACCCGTTTTAAAGAGCATTTTGCACATATGAAATACGTAAAGGTGGAAAAATCCAGGGTCGCCCAACACGCTCTAGACAATGACCACAAAATTGGTGAAAGCAATCTTGAAGTGATAAAGCATGTGCATGACACAAGACTACTTGATGCATGTGAAAGTCTGGAAATAGCAAAATGTAAAAAGAGCATAAATGGTGCAAGGGACCTATCCCTTCCAGCCCGCTTTATTTATAATTTATTGTTGAGTAAGTAATCAATAATGAAAGATGACGGACCCCACAGGTAGTGACAGCACTAATTCATTATCGAGAAATTAGTTCAATTTAAGAATAAGTAACAGTAACAAAAAAGTCCATATCGGACCAAAAAACTTAAGGCATATAAAGAACTTAGCTTCAGATTTAGTGTCAATTTTCTTCTCCTGAAGATGCTAACCTTGCGCGTCGAGTGCAAAAATATCAGTTTGGTGTTGAGGTAATTGATCTCTAGGAAAAGTTATCGATCTAATGTGTATACGTTATCTGATTCTTTGAAATTCATGTCTTCAAATATCTCAATATCACCCACTTGAATTTTCATTGTAAGATGCGGAAAACCCTACTTGAACCATAATAATAATTAACCAAATATTGCAATGGAATTGGTGATATCTGAATCTCCAGAACTGAAGCGAGCTGGTTTCACAAATGCATTCTTATATTTCCGCCCGAGTGTTCTACACATCTAATTCTGAAGATTTAACTAGCCATTAATGGAAGATAATACCGTTAGCATCTTTTGCAGGAAACGGAATATATCTATTCGAGATGGTTGGGGTGAATGAAGGATTTTTCATAAATGAAATTGTAACTATTGATAATATTTTGATTAACATAAAAATTGTTTTTTTATTAGGGTATATGAAATGGAGTATATTACTAGTCTTTGGGGCCTTGGCTCGTGCCTATTTGCAGCATCAAATATAGACTGCAGTAAATGCATTGGTGGATACTCAATATGCACTTTATATGTAGGATATCCCAGGTACCATAAAGCATTTGCTATATGAGCGCATGTACTGAATGAAATATGGGATTTTCATTCCCGTTTCAGAATTCAATGTGTCTGCATTCCTGAAAAACGATCTCAGCCTAATAATACTCTCCTATTCACTTGACGAGTCTATTACAATTTACTATGTTAGAAATGCTTATTGCTGGTTTACGTTCGTATGAACTGCAGATGAGTTACTTCAATAGTTGACTAGCTTTGATCTTTACATAGAAACCGCTTGGCAAACTATAGTATTCATTTTTAACGTACATAACGAAATGCAAATTCAATGAATTCAATCACGGAAATGAAAATCCCATAAGTCAGTACCAGCACTCATATAGCAAGTGCTTTACGGTACCTAGGATATTCTAGACACGAAGAGCGCATAAAGCAGCCACCAACGAATATATTAATGCAGTTTTTTTGTTCGGGAGAAGAACATGTTATGAGCTGCTGAAGGCAGGCAGTTTTGAGGGTTCTACGAGGAGCTTGTGTTCCTAGGAGATAATAGGTATTTTGCAAATGGGCACGGAATGCTAAGACTTATGATAATAATAATATTAAAAATTTTATTTACGTATCAAATACATCAATTGCATGAATCAAAAACAATTTTTCATAGTGAAGTGAATAAACATATAGAAAATCACGAAGCTGTACCATGACTATCGCTTGTATGTATTAATGAATAACTAAACCTAGTATTGAAATGATTATTCTCAACATAAAATTGAAGTTGAAACATGTCTTCGATCGAATGTGTTGATTTTTGTGTATTTGCGCGCATTCGAGCTGTCCACGCGACATTTACATACATGCACACACACTGTTATAAAAATATGTACAACATATATGCAAAACAAAGGTTTGTGGGTGTTTAGTCACATTTGGGTAAGGGTCATATTTGGGTAATTCACATTTACTCACATTACAATAGTTGTCAGACTTCATTCTAGGAAAAAATTGGGTTTACGAAATCATGAAATATTTTTCATTCAGTGAGAAGAATCCAACTTCTTATTCTGTTTCCATACATTATTGGATCGTTCACTCTTTTTGTGGAATCCAGCAACATTTTAGAAAGGCGTGGTCCCAGATAATTTGAACATCGTTGCCCTATTCTTTTTTCATACCTGGCTACTTTACGTGTTTTCCTGATATTATTTTCAGTATCCATCTTTGTATCTCATTCAATTTTTCCAGATAACAATCATTAACAACTCGCCATCCTATAATGCCATAAGACAACTGAGATCTCAAGATGGTTAGTGTTTGAGAAGTCTTTAAAGTATTATCTTTTTCACGATATTTTTCATTTGTAAATCCCATCTCGGGTGTCTATCAATCACGATTTCTGAATATTTGACAGATTGATCTTCTGGAATTTCGTGGTTTATTCCATGATGTAATTGGCCCATATTTGGTAGGCAGCTGGAATGAGAAGTGAATGTTAAGATTTTGTCTTGTCTAAATTCAATGTAAGTTTATTGTACCTAAACCACTTCTCTACATTAGCAATGCCGATTGCTGCTTCTGTTTTTGAGTTTTACCAACAATCTGATTCATACATGACAACTGTACCATTAGCAAAAATGAGAACTTTTTATGAATTTCGAGACAGAAAATACCATTCATGTGAATAATGAATAAAGTGGCCCCAAAACTGTTCCTTTGCTACGCTATATGTCACAGTGTTACGATCGCTGTTCCATTTATGTCAACCATTTGTTCCCGGTTCGATAGGAAGTCTTCTATGATTGGATGAACCTTTCTTCTCATTCCATAGTTTTATAATTTTTTCAATGGTATTTCATTGCAAACGGTATCAAATGCTTTGGATAAGTCGACAAAGATGCATAAACTAGTGCATGTTGTTTCTTTTTTTCTCGAATTTTTATTTCATTCCGCAGGAGAGTCCGCAGAAAATTTTCATCGAAAAAATTCCACAAAATTATATGAAACTCAATACTGTAATTATTTTATAAGTGGTTGGTAGGTATACTTTGATAAGATGAAAACCATTCATAAAATCATTTATTTCAGAGGGATAATTAATGTATCATTATATCTCTATAATCTATATGAACAATTACACTTTGTAGGATTGATCCGCTTTCTCGTTCACAGGTGAAAATTCCCGAAATTGAACTGTAACAGTAATTCAAACAGATAAGAATTATTGAGATTTGACATTGGTCTCAGAAACCATGGGAGAAATCGAAATTTTTCCGGTGTCGAAAATTACACTATTTTATGTATCCACTCTGTATGTAGGCAGAGGTTTTACTTCAAACCATAAAAAACGCAGGACTAGGCTCGAGCACGAATAACACAGACGTTTAGGGAAAAGTGCCCGATTATATCTGTTAATTTGATGAATTAATGTGATTCCATCATTTAATGCATTCGTGTGTAAGAAAAAGCTATTCTGCCGCTGGAGTTTATGATGGCAAACAAACATACATACAATTGGGTACATTGAAAATTCAAACTGAAACTATATCAGAACTATCATTCACAATCAAGGGCACAATAGTGCTGACTCCTATCAAAACCTTGTTATTTGAAGTATACATAACCATGGAAATAAAATAGAGTAAATCGAAAACAAATTCGATTATTATTTTCTTTTGCAAGAAGAGTTATGATTATATTATGATATCTTTTGATACCTTCATTCCAGAATGGTTTTCATATATGTTTTTTCAATGGATTCGGTTATTGTTATTGAAAATTGTTGAATGGGAAAAGCAGCTAGCAAAACGTGTACTCATCAACACTTTACTCTGATATTTCAAAAATGGTTACTGTCATCTTCAGGGAAGCTACAAAGATTATCATAATATATGGAGAAAAAATGTACAATGGATCACTACACAAAATATTATAATCAAACGAGAAGTGTGAAGAAAAATATTCAATTACTTTCATTTTCTCCTTATTTTCGTTTTTCTTTAGTTGATGTCATTTTTCTTTTTCTGTAGATTCATTTATCCTTTCACTCACTTATCTATCTTATTGACCATATTTTTTCTATCAATTTGTTTTTTCCGCATATTCTAAATTCATTTATTTTGCAGTTTCAATTTGGTTCAACTCTTCATTGTCGAATTATTTTTCATTTATTACAGGTAATTAGTCAGGTTTCCTAGGAATTAATTAATAGGAGTTCGATTGTTATCTATCTCTCTACTTGAGCTTCATTGGCGTATGTGCCCTATCCGACTGTCACATAAATATCCTTTCTCAATGTATAAATGACACTATCAATAGGAAAATATATTATTCAGTTTCAACATCAGTGTACTGTTGTTATCTGTATTCAGTGATATTCTTAGTGATTGTAATCCATTCATAATGCAAAAGGTAATTATGAAGTTTTGTTGAAATACATTTTTAGTTGATTTGTTTTAGTATTTATTATTGTTTTACAGAATTTGTTTTCGATGTTGATTGCCCTATTGCCAAAGTATCCTTGAAAAGCCAGTAAATTCAAAATATGAGTTTTCAGAAGTAGCGGATTCCTGGCTATTCAATTAATGATTTTCACGGTTTTATGATTAATTTTTCCATTGAAGATATGTACGTTGTATCTCAGGATTTTTGAAAAATATATCAGCACCACTATTCCCAATTTCTGTCCCCAATGTCATCGGATAGTTTCCAAATTCCAGCAAAAGACTGATTATGAGAACATTCTCTGTATTCTCCCAATCAATATTGACAAGTCTCATCACCAGAGAATATCGAAGGAATCCTGCTCACTACATTTTTTTCTAATAATTACACAGGTTTTTCTGAATTGACTAAAATAATAATTTGCATGGCATTAATAATAAAATATGTATTGATTTGATAGTGGGAATAATTTATTGGAGGAAAGCTTCTATGTATATTTGCTGACTCGCCCCCTCATGCAAGTGTGTAATGTGGGATGCTTCAATACTGTTCCAACATAGACTTTATTGTTGGGTTCACTTAAAGAAAATACATATGTTCTACATAAAAACTGTTTTTCAAATAGTATTATATTTCGTTTGATATTCATATATTGATTTCAGAACCGAACGGGGGGATATCTTCTGAAAGATCCCAGAATACGGAAGAGACAAAATCCCCAGATCTATGATGTTGCTCACTCAGGGCAGCGGACCAATTTGGAATTTGATGTCGAAATTGTCACGAAACTGCCTCCGCCTGAAAACCCAGAATCTTGGAGTCCACCTAAGAAAAGATTGAGATTGCAATCAAATCCAACAGGGCTCGGTAAGATATTTTTCACAAACTAATACGTAAACATACATTCAGTGTAACTCTCTCTCTCATTTCAACCCCTTTTCGATTAG
This sequence comes from Zygogramma bicolorata, assembly GCA_032362365.1. NCBI lineage: Eukaryota > Metazoa > Arthropoda > Insecta > Coleoptera > Chrysomelidae > Zygogramma > Zygogramma bicolorata. Next base: position 600,915 of record JAVJAQ010000390.1, on the reverse strand, counting down.
TTTTTTATATACCAATGTTTCGGTACGATTGCTCTTTTAGCTACCCGAGCTTTCGCTAATGTTCAATAGCTTTTCCGAGAGTTGTGCTAATTAGTAATTTCTTAATAACATGTTATAATGTTAAACGTGTTAGTAACCTCAACTTCCAATGTAACATTTACGATATATAATTTTATATATTAGAATTATACCTGAAATGATAATTTTAAAATTTTTTTTTTCAGTGTATGATAATAATCAACGGTTTGGAACAGAAATTATTTCAGATGGACATTCAACTCCCGAACAAAACTTCCATTGTCTTCAAGATAAAACTAAAACCATTACCATCGATGGAAATCGCAAGGATATAAGATTTTATGATGAAGTAGGGATAATATTCAATGACTGGGATGATCCTAGGGAGGTGACATTCCAAAGTGATGGCTCACGAAGTATCACATTCAATGTGCTGTCTTATGATTTCCTTTTGAACGACAACTACAAAGAGGTTACTATTAATGGGAGACCTCATATGGTGAAGTTCGGAGCACCTACCAGAGAGTTTTACATTGATCACAAGTCTTTTCAGTGCCCCTTTGGTGGTGCCATTCGGATCACTTTGAACGGAGTAAATACGATTGTGAGACTCGACAGACGGACTCCTCCACTCTATATAGGTGAAAAGAAGAGAACAGATCTAGTTGCTGGTAGAATCAGTTTATACATAGACGGTGAGATGTTTCCTGTATTTCTAGACTCCAGTGTGCAAACTTTTGTTCTGAAGGGTGTTAATAACACAATAAAATTTTGTAATTCTCTGAGAAAAGTTGTGGTGAACAATTTATGTTTTGAAGCTGAATACGGTGGTCCCGCTAGAACAATTGATATGCGTGGCAAACAGTGTTCGATATGGTTTTCAGAACTACCGAGAGG